>PISX010003430.1:0-98360 GCA_004024625.1 Mellivora capensis | reverse complement strand
AGAGAACCCTGAGTGCAAGGCTACCCTCAGACACTTAAGTTTCCAGCATTGGGAGATTTCAGACCCTAAAGTGAGCTGTGGACCTTAACACTCATTTTCCCCTTAGCTCCCACGCCTTGAACCAGCCCTATCTATCGTCTTGCTTCCAGCCTTTGAAGTACGATGGAGCGATTCGACCTTTTGCTTTCTGAAACTGTCTGTCGGTGGGAATCGTGCGGTTTGCAGGCCCGTTGCTTGCTCTCTTGTTGCAGATAGATTCGCCTTTTTTCTGGGCGGATGTTGTAGAGGAAAGAAATGGAAGGGTTTCATCATGAGCCGCATTGTGCCTTCAGAGCGGAGTATCTGGGGGACCTGAATCATGCCCAGGGTTTGGGGGTGAGGCCGAGAGGAATAAGGGTAGTGGTCCCCGGACCTGGTGACAAGTCAGCCAATGGCTGGCTGAGTGCCGCAGAGAATCGGAGAAGAGCTGCACTAAGGGCGCCTGCTGATTGGTTCTGAGTAAATCACCAGTAGTGACGGTGAACCCGACACTGACGAGACAGTCCTTACTCGGGGGCGGGGAGCGGGGGCGTGGTCACCATCCACCCTCGTGCTCCTCTTTTACTTTTATTTTTCCTCCCTTCTGAACGCCTAATGCTCCCACTCAGATGAGAACGCTTTGTATTTCTTTCCACCACAAGATCCTTTTACCCAAATAGAATCTCAGTGAAAAGTTAAGCCTGAACTGAAAATAGTGCTCACACCTCTGCGAGACTTTTCTAAGGAAGATTTTACTGCAACCTTTATACTCCCCAGCCACTTGGCTAGGTCAGGGGAGCTAGCCCAGAGCTGGACTTTTCATAGTTGATTGTTTCTTTCATTCCTGTTGGTAAAGAGAAGAAAGAACTCAGTAGAGGTCCTGATATGTTGTCGCTCCTGGAGCGAACCCTGAAAGGATGTGAAAAACTGAGCAGGGAGGCTTGTTCTCTGAGGAGGAAGGTATCTTTTTGGTGAGCAACAGTTTGCTTCCTTACAGGCTTGTGTGCCCTAAGCAGGTAGCTTTAGTGGCTAGGAGTGTGTGCCTTGCCACTCCCAGTTCAATGAAGAAGGCTGAAATGCTCTTTAAAAGTGCATCTCCTGGTCAAGAGATTCTTTTAACTTGAGTCTTGAAATTTGTAGAGAAGAAAAAAAAGAACAATCTGAGACTTGCTAATCCATGTTTGTGCATTCATTTCTTTGGAAAAGGAGGGGAGTGTAGTGCTTAGGAACAAGGACACTAATTAAACCAGGACTCAAATCCCAGCTCCCTTTGGTACTGATTTATGTCTTTTCTTTGTCTTATTTTTAATTATGTGTATGTGCGTGTTTCTGTTTGCTTTGCCACAGCAAACGAACTTCCATAATTTTAACTTTTTGTATTGGATTAGCTGCATATCAAGGCCAAAAAGTGCCAGTTTTGGACAGATTGTCATAAGTGGACCAGTTCTTGCTTCTTCTAGGCTGAGTCTTATGATTCCCTAAACCTGTCAAAGGGCTCAAACTGAAGCCAGGTGCCTGAATAATCAAATACTTACCCAGTTCTTGTACTGCAGGGGACAGCTCTAAGGTTTGCCCTTACAATAGAATCGTTTTTTGTTCCCAAGCAAGAAGCAGAAAATTTTTGAGCAAAAGCCCTTGAGCAAGAGCAGAAAATTTTTCTTCAGTCTTCCTTAAATCTATAAAATGACAGACAGCACTAGAAAGAACCAAAGCAAACTTTAGTCTTGGGATTGGAAGACATGGTAGTTACAGGAACCCTTGACTAAGACAAGAACGAAGAACTGATGAGCTTTCCTTCTCTACAGGA
Organism: Mellivora capensis; assembly: GCA_004024625.1. Taxonomy (NCBI): domain Eukaryota; kingdom Metazoa; phylum Chordata; class Mammalia; order Carnivora; family Mustelidae; genus Mellivora; species Mellivora capensis. Next base: position 96,535 of record PISX010003430.1, on the reverse strand, counting down.
AAATGCTGTCTAGTGGGATGTGTACATCAACTGTCCAGCTTCCTGGAAAGGTAGCTGTGGTCACTGGAGCCAACACGGGCATTGGAAAGGAGACAGCCAAAGAACTGGCTCAAAGAGGCAAGCTCATCTGCTTCTAATTCCCTCCTACTCCTGCCATTTTATCCCTCACAAGGATGGCCATGCTCATTATTCCTTCCCAGTCTTGGAATTCAAGAACTTTCCAAGTGTCCCACAGATTCACTGCTCTGAACCTAGTATAATGCTCTCTATATAATGGACACTTAGTATTTTGGTTTCTTTTTTGTTGTTGTTGTTGTTGTTGTTCATCAAATACCCCTGTCATGAAGTAGGCATAAAATTCTCATTAAAAAAAAAAAAAAAAAAGTAGGGGCACCTGGGTGGCTCAGTGGGTTAAGCCTCTGCCTTTGGCTCAGGTCATGATCTCAGCGTCCTGGGATCGAGCCCTGCATTGGGCTCTCTGTGCATCAGGGAGCCCGCTTCCCCCTCTCTTTCTCTGCCTGCCTCTCTGCCTACTTGTGATCTCTGTCAAATAAATTAATAAAACATTTTTTTTAAAAGTAGAAAACAACATTTATAAGTCTGTAGGTCTATAGTGTCCACTCAAAAGCAGAGCTGACAGTGTGTCTCTTTTCTGTATTTGTTGCCAGGAGCCCGTGTGTATTTAGCATGCCGGGATGTGCTAAAGGGGGAATCAGTAGCCAGAGAGATCCAGCTCATAACGGGGAACCAACAGGTATTAGTGCGGAAACTGGACTTGGCTGATACGAAATCTATTCGAGCCTTTGCTAAAGACTTCTTAGCAGGTAAGTACAGAACTGGAGATTATGTTGTTGATCTTGCAGTCAACATGGCAGACTTGGTTAAAAGAAAAGATCCTTCTCTTTAATACATAGAAATACTAGATAAATTATAATAAAAAATTTCATTCATAGCTGAACTCCTTAGTAACAAGCGGGGATCCTCAAGAAGCAGCAACAAAAGAGTTTAAAAAGTCATAGCAGTTCATAAGAACTAAAGCCAAAGACCTCATGGGAGTATCAGAACTCAACATGAGCTTTAGGATCTGGAGTTTAAAGACTCATACAAGGGAAGGAGATGAGGCCTCAGAGTAGGGAGTAGGCGTGAGAGTAGGGAGCTGTATCTTGGGCTCCACATAAGGTTGAGACTCACAAAAACCCATCAGGTCTATGGTATGGGGGCTTAAAAAAAGTAGGCCACCAGATCCAAGACATGGCAAAGAAGCTTATCTTCTCTTTAGGACATAGTGGTTAGAGAGTCATCTACAAGATATTAGAACCTCAAGTTGGCATCATCTGTGGGAGAGAATTTATTACATCATCAAACAGTGTAAGAATCTTGAGCTGAGGAGTTAACATAAAACCCTGTAGTATCACATCAAAGTCAAACCCAAGAGTACTCTGTAGGCACAACCCCTCATAACACATGGATCTTGGCCTCCCTAGGTAAAAAATGGCTACAGATACGAGCTCATAGTTAGAAATTACAAATCACACAAGAAAATAAACCACGAAAAGAGTTGCCAGATGGAACAAAGAGTTGAAACCAATGTTTCTTTTGGCACCTTTTGGAGTTCTCCAGTGGCAAGGGGTGCGTATAGAACAGCCTGTTGGTTCTTGCTTTGACTCTTCTGATTCAGCTCGGGAAGTCCTTCTACTAGAAGAGGTGAACAGAACATTTTCCCAAAAGCGGTGAGTGAGTAGCTCCTTAAATGGAAAGATCGGAAAGGCAACTTGGTTGTGTAAGATGGAATTTTGCTCTGTAGTAGGTAAGTAGGATTCAATTAAAGTCTTAAACAATGAAAAATGACATAAACCACATATGAAGGAGAAATGGAGGAAAGATTAAAGTAAGTTATGCATCCCCATTTTCAAAGCCCGGGTGTAAGGCAGATTTCTCAGATGTAACTGCTGTGGCTGGCTGCTTCCCCATCACCTCTCTTCTTCCCTGCAGAGGAGAAACATCTACACATTTTGATCAACAACGCAGGAGTGATGATGTGTCCCTACTCTAAGACAGCAGATGGCTTTGAGATGCACATGGGAGTCAACCACTTGGGTAAGAAATCTGGTCTCATCACAAAACTAGAAGAAGCTTAAAGTTCTTCTTGGAAAACCTAAGGGTCAGACTGAGCTGTCTCTGGGCCCTAAGAGACCATAAGTGGATAGTGAATACTCTGGTCCTTCCATGATAGCTCAGAGATAAACTTAGGCCTCCTCGAGGTGCCACCCACTTTTTAAATTTGTGATCCAGATTCAGCTTACCTTGGGGCCTTTTTGAACAGCCTCATTGGACTGGGGATTATGTTGCTTTCTTTGTGGGGATCCTCATGACCAGCATCAGGCAGAGGCTGCCTGCTCTTTAAAGACTGATATTAATCCAAGTTGGAAGGAGACAAGGGTTCATATTCACATAATCCAGACCCCCCTCATGGAGGGATGGCTGTCCTATTTCCCCAAACCCTCCGTGAGCTTGTTCTGCAGTTTATAATGAATTAATAAGGCAAAAAGCCTTGTTCCTGTGTTCTCTCCAGGGCTCACTATGACTCCCTTCACCCTGGCATCGGCCCTGAACTCTGTTAATTCTAGTTTTTCCCATAGGTCACTTCCTCCTGACCCACCTGCTGCTAGAGAAGCTGAAGGAATCGGCCCCATCGAGGATAGTGAATGTGTCTTCCCTAGCACATCACCTGGGAAGGATCCACTTCCATAACCTTCAGGGCGAGAAATTCTACCATGCAGGTCTGGCCTACTGTCACAGCAAGTTAGCTAACATTCTCTTCACCCAGGAACTGGCTCGGAGGCTCAAAGGTAGGCTTAGAAGAAGTAAGTACAGAGATACCAGTCAATGGAAAGTAGCAAAAATACTGTTTTCTGGAGCCCATTCCCTGGACAAACCTGCTGCCATAACTATAACTGGGTATTATTTTAGTAAATAGCCCACAGCTGAATATTGGAGGTGGCTGGCAGGAGATGGGGACATTCCGACTTTGAGTCATAAGGCTTGACTTTTCATACTTACTGGCTGTGTGACCTGCAACAAGCTTCTTAACTTTTCCAGACTTATTTCCTCATAAGTAAGATAGGACTGCTTTATAGGTTATTGTCCTTATTAAGTCAGGCCTCACAATCAAGCAAGGTTTTTTACTCATAATGAGACTAGATAGAAGGGAAGGACCTAGGGGCGCCTGAGTGGCTCAGTGGATTAAGCGTCTGGCTCTTGGTTTTGATTTAGGTCATGGTCTCAGGTTGTGAGGTCAAGCCCTGGGTCTGGCTCTGGATTCAGTGCAGAGTCTGCCTGAGATTCTATCACCTCTCTCTGCCCCTCCTGCACATGTGCTCTCTCGCCCTCCAAAATAAATAAATAAAATCTGAAAAAAAAAAAAGAATGGCAGAGGGAAGGACCTGAGCTGGCACTAGATACAACCATTAGGATAAAAAAGGTCCTGGGACTATGAGGGTGGTGGTGGTTGGGGAGTGTCTCCCTAACAGCAAAAGGTTAAATAAGAGAGAAACTCCTTGAAGAGGGGAGTCTCCAGTCACAAATATACAGAGGTCCTTAAACTGTCTACTCTGAATTTTCGATAAAGAAGGGTAATCCAGGGTGGACAACTAGAGTCACTTAGGAGTTGAGGCAGGCAGAATTTTGGCTGGGAATCAGACACAGGAGCCCCATCGTTGATACGGGATCATCAAGCTACACGGAAATTAGATGGGTTACAGAGTGGGTGGGATGAGGCATCTGGGGATATTGAGAAACATTCCAGGCAGATGGAAGAGAATGCACAAAGGTCTAGGTTCAGTTTGAGTAATTGAGAGGCTGCTGTGATTAAAATGTAGAAAGCAAAGGGAGCAGAGTTCTGAACTGAGACAGTGGACAGAGTCAAAAACCCTTAGAGTCTATGGTAAGGACTTGAGTGGAAGAGCAGGAGAGAACCTTCAGAATGAAAGCCTTTTTAAAATGGAGACCAGAGTGTGTACAGCAGGTGATTTCTGTAGTCTAGGTGAGAGGTGAGGGTGTCCTGGACTAAAGTGATGTAGATGGAGGATAGTGGACACTCCTAAGAGATAGTTACGATGGGAAACCCCCAGGGCTTGTTGATGGATATGTGTGGTAAGGTGGGGAATGGTCAAGAACTGCTCTGTGTGCCTGCCTGATTGGGAGTTACGGAACACTGCAAGAGCCAGGTTTGGCCTTGAAAGTATGACGTTAGTTTGGGGCCTCTGTGTCAGCATTACTATGGGTCATCTAGAGAAGGTATCAAGGGATGCCTGGATGGCTCAGTGGGTTAAGCATCTGCCTTCGGCTCAGGTTATGATTCTAGGGTCCTGGGATCGAGCCCCACATTGGGCTCCCTGCTCAGCGGGGAGCCTGCTTCTCCCTCTGCCTGTTGCTTGTGCTCTCTTTCTCTCTGACAAATACATAAATAAAATCTTAAAAAAAAAAAATAGAGTAGATGTCAAGTTGGAAATAATATATGTCCATAGTCCTTTATCTGCAATCATGAAATCCACAAAGACCTGAGAATTCCATTTTTTTCAGAAGCTTGACTCCAAAGCTCATTTGGCAGCAAAGCCTCCCTTGGACCAGGGAGATTAGGTAATAAGAAGTATATGTATATGTATCTGTATCATATTATTTTTCTAAAATCAGTAAAAATTTGGAAACCTCTCTGGCCGCAAGTTTCTAGTAAAGAACTGGGGACCTGACCTAGCACATGCCTAAGTGTCATTTAGCACTTACCATGTACCAGAGACTATCGAGTCTCTTATAGATATGAACCCATTTAATCCTCCAAACCACCTTGTGAGGTGCAGGTATTGGGATTATCCCCATTTCAAGAGGAAAGTGAATCAAAACATAGGGAGCTTGCCCAGGGTACAGCTGGGATTCGAAACTGGACAGTCTGACCACAGAGCCCGTGCCCTTAGCCACTCAGAGTCAGCCAAGTGTTTAAAGGAGTACAATGTGCATAAAAATGTGCATGCCATATAGTTATAGAGAGGGAGTTTAGCAAGGTATGGGAGCTCCAGTATTTGCAGTTTGGGTAGAAGATGAAGCACTGTTTCAGGAAACTGAGAGGAAGCAACAAGAAAGGTTTAGAAAAACAGAAGAAGTGTGTGATCACAGCAGCCAATAAAAAGGCAGCTTTGAAGAAAGAGTGATCCCTAGAGTCAAAGTGCGGGAGAGAGGTTTGACTCCTGGCTCTAGTGTTTCCTTTATTATTATTATTATTGTTTTTTAAGATTTTATTTATCTGTCAGAGATAGAGCACAAGCAGGGGAAGCAGCAGAGGGAGACGGAGAGGCAGGCTTCCCACCAAGCAGGGAACCCGATTCGGAGCTTGGAGCTCGATCCCAGGATCCTGGGATCATGAGCTGAGCCGAAGGCAGTTGCTTAGCTGACTAAGCCACCCAGGCGCCCCTCTGCTATTTCCTAACAGTTAATAACCTCTTTGAGCTTTAATCCTAACCTGTGAAATAGGGAGGTGTAAGTTTCTGTGAGGAGTGCTTGTAATACCATTGTGGGAAGGGAGTCTTCCTGGGGTTAAATGTTTATTCACGGCCCCTGCTGTCCTTGGCTGTCCAGCAATATCACGTCCTGCTTTCCTCTCTCTATGGGGCACCCCCATCAGGTTCTGGCGTTACAGCGTATTCTGTCCATCCGGGCACAGTCAAGTCTGAACTGATTCGACACTCGTCCTTCATGAAATGGATGTGGTGGCTTTTCTCCTTCTTCATCAAGACCCCTCAGCAGGGAGCACAGACCAGCCTGTATTGTGCTCTCACGGAAGGACTTGAGATTCTAAATGGGCATCATTTCAGGTATGAATGTGTCTGTTTTTGAAGATGGGGTTTTTATGGCTCATGGGAAATAATCTGGATTTGTCCGATATAATGTATTCCTACATTGTGCGGCATAGCTTACGTCTTTTGACTAGTGTTTTTACCTTGTAGTAAGGGTGTTGACTCATTTGCATTTTTCATGGTACTGCTAGGTTTGGTTTTCTCTGTGGCTATCTTTTATGATGTTTTCTGGTTGTTTCTGTTCTTCCTACCTTTTGTTATGTCCGTCTAGTTTTCTTTGTTCATTTTTGGACTCCTTGTTGAATTTTTTCCCTCTGTACATTAGAAAGAATTTGAGGGGCACCTGGGTGGCTCAGTCATTAACCGTCTACCTTCAGCTCAGGTCATGATCCCAGAGTCCTGGGATCAAGCCCTGCATCAGGCTCCCTGCTCAGTGGGAAGCCTGCTTCCAGGCTTCTCCCTCTCCCACTCTCCCTGCTTGTGTTCCCTCTCTCTTGCTGTGTCTCTCTCTGTCAAATAAATACAATCTTAAAAAAAAAAAAAAAAAGAATTGGAATCTGTATTTCTCTATTGTCTTCAGGACTAAAATAGTATCGATGGACTCCCTTCATGAATTAGTGAAGACTTTTAAAACTTTTTATTATAGAGAACTTTGAATTGTATAGTAGTAAATAAAATAGTTGAACCCCCATATACCCATAATATAGTCTCAACAACCATTAAGCCATGGCCAGTACTCCCCCATCCCGATGCACCAGCCCTTCCCATATTTTTTCCCTCTCATGTTATTTTTAAGCAGGTCTCAAGCACCACATTAGATTGAAATTTTAGGGGCATACCTGGATGGCTCAGTCGGTTAAGCGTCTGCCTTTGGCTCAGGTCATGATCTCAGGGTCCTGGGTTCGAGCCCCATATCAGGCTCCCTGCTCAGTGGGGAGCCTGCTTCTCCCTCTCTCTCTGCCTGCTGCTCCTGCCTATGCTTTCTCTCTCTGTGTCAAATAAATAAATAAAATCCATTTAAAAATTGAAATTTTAGCATGTTCTTACCTCCCCCTTCAAGATTTTATGGAAATAACTTGAAATTTTAGAGAAAGTGCTGTAAATAAAATTGGAAAGACAGGTAAAGAGATCATGAAAGGCCCATAATGCCAGGCTTGGAGAGGAGGCACAGAAGTTGTTCCAGTAGAGAGAGAAATAATCTGTGCAGAGAAACATCTCTGGTGACTTTGCTTGATGAATGAGTAAATAGCCCAAGTGAGAGAGAATGAATTCCTGATTTAGGGTAATGACAGTTGGAATACAAAGAAGGGTTAAGTGGGAGAGGCCCTGAAAAGGCAGAATTTTTATGGCTTGATGACTAAATGAATGAGGGGTCTGGGAAGAGTTAGTGACCTGGGGTCAAGCCTGACTTACCAGGAGACTGATGACATTAACTGAGACCGCAGACTTGGAAAAACCATGTGTTCTTAGCTTAGAGTTCTTTGATTCCAGAGCAGTGGAAACAGACTCATGCTAACTTAAGCAAGAAGGGAATTTATTAAAATATGGGCGTTCTCCTAAGAACCAAAGAGAAAACGGAAGAGCCAGGCTTAGAACAGACCAAGTGGCCAGTCACCTGGCCGGGGCACTGCTGCTGAAATGAGTATAAGCCAGTTATCCTCAGTCTTTGTTTTGTTGCTCACCATTCGCCCTCTAGCAAGGAAGCACTACATCTTCCATCCTCTCATCCTCACTCCCTTGGTTAGGCAGAGATAGGCACTCGATTAATGGGGTCTTCATACTGTGGGAAAGAGGTCATTCCTCAGAAAGGGATCAGGTTGCTGTTAACAAAAGAATGTGGGGGGGGGGGTGCCAGGGTAGCTCAGTCTTGATCTCAGCTCTGATCTTAATCTCAGGGTTGTGAGATGGAGCCTTACATCAGACTCCAAGCTGGGCACGGAGGAGGCTCTCCTCCCTCTGCCTCTCTCCCCCTCCTTCTGCCCTTTTCCCTCCTTAAAAAAAAAAAAAAAAAAAAAAAAAAAGAATGTGGAAAGGATCAGTTGCCCACTACATAATAAACCAGGCTCTGTGTTCAGTGTGTATCCATAAGACTCCATGTGAATAGAAGTGTAGAGCAGATAGTTGGAAATGTGCAGCTAAAATCCAGAGAGATAAATTTACATAGTTTTATATACTAGAATGATTTTCTATGGGTGGCTGGTTTCTTCCCTGGAGATTTTGAGGTTTGGACTGAATAGCTTAAAGCAAGTGAGCCTCAAATCCATGACATAGTAATTATTTAATTGACTTTTGAAGAGCCTTTCCAGTGCCATGGATTCTTAATTTTAAGCATTTTGAAGATTCAGCAGCAACTGTGTTGACCACAGTCAAAAAATGAACATAACTCTGTCTTGACTGAAGCATTAGAAACTTTGCACTGGTTATTTTTCCTGACTGAGAATACAATTCTGTTTTTTGTCTCTACGGATCTGTCTATACTGGACATTTCTTATCAATGCAGTTATAATAGTGGCCTTTTGTGACCGGCTTCTTGCTAACTTAGCAGAATGTGTTCAAGGTCATCCACCCCAAAGCATCTATCAGTACATCATTCCTTTAGTTGCCAAATACTATTTCATCTTTGGATATATCACATTTTATTTATCCATTCATCAATTGTGAGCATTTGGGTTATCACTTTTTGGTTAGTTGAATAATGATGCTGTGATATTCGTGTATAGATTTTTGTATGGTAATTTCTCTTGGTTTATATACCTAGAAATGGAATCCCACTGAAATATGGATCATATGTCAACTCTGTGTTTAACTGTTGAGGAACTGTCAGATTGTTTTCCCAAGTGGCTGCACCATTTCATGTTGCCACCAGCAGTGGATGAGGGTCCCTATTGCTCCACACCCTTCCTTACACTTATTATCTGTCCTTTTGATTTTAAGCCATCCTGGTAAGCACGGAGTAATTTTTCTACTCAAGTTTTTCTAGTTTTTCTAGATGGTTTTCATTTGTATTTTCCTGCTAATGATATTAAGCATCTTTCATGCACTTATTGTCCATTTGTTTATCATTGTTGGAGAAATATTTATTCAAATCCTTTGCCCATTTTTAAAATGGATCATTATCTTTTTATTATTTAACTGTAACAGTTCTTTATATAGTTATAAATATATATATACAGTTCTTTGTATAGTCTGGATGCAAGTCCCTTATCAGATGTGTGATTTATAAATATTTTCTCCCATCTTTGGTTTGTCTTTTTACTTTCTTTATGGTGTCTTTTGAAGCAGAGACGTTTTGATGAAGTCTAATTTACCAATGTTTTTCTTTGGTCACTTGTGCTTTTCGTGCCATATTTAAGAAACCATTGCCTAACCAAAGGTCATGAAGATTTACTATATGTTTTCTTCTAACACTTTTATAATTTAAGCATTACATTTTGGTCTATGATTCATTTTGAATTAATTTTTACATATGGCTTGAGGTAGGGGTCTGTCTTCACTTCATTTCATTTTTGCATGTGGATATCCAATTGTCCCAGAACTGTTTGTTGAAAGATTATTTTTTCTATTGAATTTTCTAGGTAGCTGTATTAAAATTCCTTGGGCTGGGGCACCTGGGTGGCTCAGTTGGTTGAATGTCCAACTCCTGATCTTGATCTTGGCTGTGAGTTCAACCCCCACATTGGGCTCCAAAAAAAAAAAAAAAAAGAAAGAAAAATTCCTTAGGCTGCTATAACAGAATACCAGAAATTAATTTTCTCACAGTTCTGGAGAATGGGAGTTTAAGATCAAGGTGCCAGCAGGGTTGGTTCTGGTGAGGCCTCTATGCCTGGCTTGCAGAGGGCTGCCTTCTTGCTATGTCCTCAGATGGCTTTCACTCTAGGTGTGCACACTCCTGGTGTGTCCTCTTATAAGGACATTAGACCTGTGGAATTAGGGCCCTACCTTTATAACCTTACTTACCCGTAATTATCTCCTTAAAAACCCAATCGCCAGCTATAGTCATGTTATAGATTAGGGATTCAACATATGGACTTAAGGGGACATGATTCAATCCATAACAGATTTATCAAAAATCAATTGATCGTAAATGTAAGGGTACTTCTACACTTTCAGTTCTGTTCTATTCATTTATATGTCTATCCTTATGCCAGTAGCACAGTGTCTTGATTACTATGGCTTTGTAGCAAATTTTGAAATTGGTCTTTTTATATATACTGATTGCCACTTCTTCAAAACCCTACTGGAAATACCAGCACCATGACTGTGCTGATGCCATAACCACACGTAAGTAGCTTTTACTCTGGTATTTGAATAAATTTTACAGCATGTCAAATTATGACACAAGGCACCTTCCTGTCCATTGTGTCATTTGCTATTCATCGTAACCTTGCAAAGAACATAAGACATCATGCAGTAGAGGCTATAGAGGCTTACAAAGGCCAGCTCATTTCTAGAGTCTTAGAGAGCCCTTGGCTCTCTGTGATGGTCTTTCTGCTCAGCAGTGGCCGGTTGTGCTGGTCATGCTGGTAAGTTCCCTTAAACAGAAGTACTATACTTACAAGGCTTGTTTTGTAATTGCGAATGTATCTTTAAGTGGTGTTTCTGAAACTTTCATGTGCTTTAGAACCATCTGAGGAAGTGGCTGAAGACAAATTCCTGGGCCTCTGCCCCCCAGATTCTGATTCAGCAGGTTCAGAGGGGGCCTGAGAATTGGCATTTCTAACAAACTCCCTGATGATGCTCCCGCTAGTCCATAACATACTCTTTGATTAGCAGTGTCTTTATGGACATAGTGTTAAGAGTTTGCTTCATGTGCTTTTTCCGGCTTGGCAACTTTCCTTTCACCTTCAGAATTTGCTAAGGATGTCCTGGAAGCAGTTCTCTTGAAATAGTATATAACTTCTTACATTGCTTCTTACGTGACTTAAAAGATTACAGTCCATTTACTCAATCACTTTGCAAAAAACCCTTTATTGAATACCCACTGTGTACTAGACGCAGCTAATGAAAAATGAGTAAGTTGTTCTTTGAGAAAATTTTCTAGGCAGTGCAGAGTTTGAATACCCCTCCTGCATTTAATGGGGATTTTGAATTATGGAGATTACAGCAATGAAGAGAAGGTATATGAAACACAGTACTTTATTGTTACATTTCTTTTATGCTATCATCGTTTCCTTCCTTCATTGTTTATGAGGCTGGCTTTACTTGTTATTTGAGTTTAAAAACACTTATAATTGGGGGTGCCTGGGTGGTGCAGTTGGTTAAGTGTCCAGCTCTTGGTTTTGGCTCAGGTCATGATCTCAGGGTCATGAGTTTGAACCCTGCATCAGGTTTCACGCTCAGTGGGGAGTCTGCTTGGGATTCTCTCTCTCCCTTTCCCTCTGCCTTTCCCCTGGTACACACTCTTTTTCTCTCAAAAATAAGTAAATCTTTAAAAAGATTTTTTAAAAAAAGTTGGGGTGCCTTGTGATCTCTCTCTGTCAAATAAATAAAATCTTTAAACAATTAAAAAAAAAGTTATAATTGCAGTAGGCCAGAAATAGTAAGGTATTTGGTTTTTTTTAAGATTTTATTTATTTATTTGACAGACAGAGATCACAAGTAGGCAGAGAGGCAGGCAGAAAGAGAGGGGGAAGCAGGCTCCCCGCTGAGCAGAGAGCCCAATCGGGGCTTGATCCCAGGACCCTGAGATCATGAGCTGAAGGCAGAGGCTTAACCCCCTGAGCCACCCAGGTGCCCCCAGAAATAGTAAGTTTTGAGGGTGGTTTTGTTTATTTGTTTTTACCACTCCAGGCATCTGTAACCAGTATAATCTCAGCAACATGACACTGTACAGGTCCTGCCTGTACAGGCTGGACATACATAGGTATCAGGTGGGCACTGATACTAATTAAATATATACATGTAAAGGGGAACATAAAGACTAAATGCTATGCATTATATATCAGACATTCTGGTCAGAGGAAGTCTAGTGAGGAGATCTAAACAGTAATTACATTTTCTTTGGGGTAAGGATTAGAGAATGAAGAGAAGACAAAGACTGGCGCTATGAAGTATATAGAGGACATTTCATCCCTAGGTTGTTTTTCTGTCACATTCCTTGTTCCAGGCAGAGAACAGACTCCATTCATAAACCCTGTGTTTTAAGCCTCTCTCTTTTCCTTCTAGTGACTGCAGTGTGGCTTGGGTCTCTGCCCAGGCTCGGAATGAGACGATAGCAAGGCGGCTATGGGACGTCAGCTGTGACCTGCTGGGCATACCTATGGAATGACAGGTGGTGGCAGGTGGACTCAAGAGAAACCTCCAGCAGACTACTCAGTACTCCTTGCCAAAATGATTCTCCTTCATGACGGCCAAAACCTTGAGCACAAAGAAAACAAACCTTCCAGGCTTGCCTGCTTGATGTCTGATAAAAGCCCAGTGTACACTGCCAGATTGATCAAAACACCCTGCATTAGTCCAGATTGACTTTGTTCTTGTTACTGCCAGACTTACAAGAGGTATCCTAGGATAAGATCTTCATATGACCTGCAAACTCATATTTGCCTTCTGAAACCTACTACCTAGGAGAATCTTAGCTATGGCAGGGTCAATTTATGGCAGTTTTTATTAGTTTCTACCAACTTTGTTAACAGCCACCCAGCCACCAACCAGCTTTTTTTTCAAGAGGTCCATACTGCAGCCCCAGTTGAACTCCCCACAGTCAACAGTAGGTTGGCTCAAGAGCAGGGCTCATCCCACACCTGTTAAGAAAACCATCATAAGCCAACATCTGGATTCTTCCAGGAAACTCTTAACTGAATCTGGATTATGGCATGGGCTTTATCTCCAGCAACCTAAAGCCACTGCTGTTAAGACACCTTTACATGTCTGGACCACAGAAAAGCTTCCTTTTCTAAGAAGTTTGTGGGGTTGGGAGGATGGCAGAAATTTGGGGGAAGGCAGAAATAAAAATCAAGTTTAAGCCATCATTTTCCTACTGTTTCTCAGGCCAGCAAGTGGGTAAAGAAAGGAGAAGTACTGGAAGGTAGACCACCTACCTGACTTCAGTTTATGGACCCCAAACCCATGGAGGCCTTCTTGTGCCTTAGTTTCTCTTAGAAAACCGGAAGAAGAAGAGAAAGGCTATTTTGTGATCGTCACTGAGTATATCTTTGTATGTGTTCTTATATAGCATGCAATTGGGATTATTTTTATAAAATTCAAAATAGCTACAAAGGATCAGTATTAAACTGGACGCTGGGGCAGGTAAGTGTTCAAAGATGGAGTAAACAGTTTCATCCAGTCTTTGATACAAATCGGTGGTGCTACAAAGGGAAACAGATTGTGTATATGTGGATAACTACTCACCAAAAAGCATATGGGTAGCAGGGAAGAAGTCCAAAAAAGAGAAGAATCCTGGAGGATAATGCAAACAGTGAAGGGACTAGTTAAGGAATAAAACAAAACAAAACAGCTAAAGATGGCAATATGTAACTATGGAAGAATTAGCAAGACTGATCCTACACTGTCTTTAACAAGCACCAATCAACTAATGTGGTAGAAAAAGACCCCAAACAAAAAACCCCAATTCTTTAGTAGGCAAAATTGTCCTAAGGACTGATACTATAATTTACAGTCAATTTAATAATCTTCAGGGCACTTCCTTACATTATCTTGACAAGATTAAAATGTCTGCTAAAAACCTACACTTAATTTGGAAAACTTTTATCAAAGGTAATGCTGCCATAGGAAATGGAGGAATTAGTAATGTTCCCATCACTTGTTTGGAGTATGTTATTCTAATAGTTTGTGATTGTCTTGGACTGACAATTACATATTCACTTTGGTGGGGGAAAGTTAATAGGACCACAGTCTTCTCATAGTTGTAAATGAATATTCTTTTGTTGAACTTGCTTTGACTTTTAAGGTATAAAATTTAGAAATGGTAATTTTATGGAAAAATTGGAAAATTTTAATAACAGTTAAGTAGCATCATTGAACTAATATTTTACTTAATTTATGTTGAACTGTCAATGACAAAAATTTTTTGATTATTGTGTTTTTATTCATCAAAATAAGAATTAAATGAAAGTTTAGAGTCAACGGAAGAAAACAAAGTTTAATTATAAGAAGAGAACACTTTTCGGGGCGCCTGGGTGGCTCAGTGGGTTAGAACCTCTGCCTTCCGCTCGGGTCATGATCCCAGGGTCCTGGGATCGGGCCTCGCATCGGGCTCTCTGCTTGGCGGGGAGCCTGCTTCCTCCTCTCTGCCTGCTTCTCTGCCTACTTGTGATCTCTGTCTGTCAAATAAATAAATAAAATCTTTAAAAAAAAACACTTTTCATTATTATAGTTATACAATCGTTTCTCATTTTTAAGGATAATTTGTCCCAGAATCTAGCCACAGTACAGCCTCAATTCAGATGTTATAACTTAATGTTGTGTGATAATGTGATTGTTGATTCACCCATTTGTCTACTTGTCTTTTATGGTACTGTTCAAAGATCCCTTTTTTTTTTTTTTTTTTTTAAGATTTTATTTATTTAACAGATCACAAGTAGCCAGAGAGGCAGGCAGAGAGAGAGAGAGGAGGAAGCAGGCTCCATGCTGAACCGAGAGCCCCATTCGGGGCTCGATCCCAGGACCCTGGGATCATGACCTGAGCCAAAGGCAGAGGCTTTAACCCACTAAGCCACCCAGGCGCCCCCAAAGATCCCTTTTTCCACATCTCCTTTTTGTACCTGCCCCTTCTAGAACAGTGCTGTGGGACTTATGACAGTACAGTTCCACTATCTCAGATTTTGCTCTCTCTATACTCAGTGAACATTAGGAGCTCAGTGCGTGTGTTGAATCAGTGCTCAGTGAATCAGTCCAGTAAAAAATAAAGGTCCAGGAGTTATAAATCACATCATTTCCCCCTGAACAGTCATATATCTTTTAGTATGTCCGGGCTGTTTTATATCTTGGGCTGCCAAGCAAATGCTTCAGAAAGGGCTTCGAAAGGAAAATCATGAGGTAAGTTGAAAATTTCCCGCCACTGAACCATGAAAACCCATGAAATGCAGAAAAGGACTTCGTGATTGTTAACACATTCCGTGGTGGGAAGGAGACCTGATGAAGCCGGGCCCGCCTTGCTCACCACATTATAAAATAACTGCGCGCGGAGCGGCTCTTTTATTCAGCAACGTAGGCCCATATCTGGTGTGATGACTACGCGTAACATTGACAAAGACTTGCTGAGTGAATGAACGCACTAGGCGAGCCCAGACGCGAGAGGCTGAGTGTGTTTTGGGAGTCACACTGGAGACCATTTCTGAAAGCATGTGACCCTGGTCAGTTGACTTGCCCAGTGAAAGTGCTTTACCGCTCAAGGGCAAGCTGGAACCTGGCCCGGCTAGCTTTCCGGGGCTGAAAGCTAACGTTTAGTCAGGACATGAACTGAAGAAGTCAGAGCGGCCAAACAGTGAGATGACAGTGAAGATAATTTCCAGTCGCTTACTGATACCAAACTATAGCGTGTCAGCACAACCCACTGCGCTTGGGGCGCCGACAGAACCACCGCCCCCACCAACACGTGACCACGGAGTCCGGGCTTTTTCGCGCCGAACTACAGCTCCCAGCATGCACTGCAGCTCCCAGCATGCACTGCAGCGCCCCCCCATTTCCCCCCCCCCGGAGGCGGAGCCGTGGGGACAGGTCGGCGCGCTGCCCGTCCCGCGGGTCCTCATAGTCTCTTCTGCTGTGGCGCTCTTTCCAATCCTGGACAGGGTATTTCGGGGTTTCAGGACTGCCTCTCGCCCGGCCCGCTGCCACCCTCTCGGGAATTGTCCGGGCCGGCAGCCAACCCGACTTTCCGTCAGGCTTTCGCGCCCGGCGCTCCCTCAGTGGCGGAATGTAGGGGGGTGGGCATTCCGGGTCGGGAGGACCCCGCCCCGGCCCCGGAAGCGCCTCGTCCGCGGCAGTGGTGGAGGCGGTCGCCGTGATGTCTGCGGGGCTGGGCGGCTGACCGCCCGGATAGGAGCGGGCCCAGTGCCCCAAATCTTGGTGGCCAGTGCTGGAGCGCGGCCTGCGCCATGGCCACCTCCGCCGCCTCCTCAGAGCATTTCGAGAAACTTCACGAGATCTTCCGCGGCCTCCATGAAGACCTGCGAGGAGTGCCGGAGCGGCTCCTGGGGATGGCAGGGACAGGTGAGGCGAGGGCGGGACGAGCCGTGGGGAGCTCTGCCCCGCGCGGGTCTAGGGAATAAGAGGTCTCCCCCACACCCCTACTCTTCTCCTGAACCGGGTCTCTCTTCCCCTCGGATGCACATTCTCAGACACGCCCCCTAGGGTTGGCTGGGTCTCGGCGCTCAGGATTTCCCCGCTACCCCTTGAGGGTGCTCGGGGCTTAACCTCGGAGTGTTGTCTCCTAGGGATTCTTCCTCTTGATCCTGCTGTGCCGTCAAAAATTTCTTGTCTCATTTTCACCCTGGCAAGAAGAGCATAGGAGACTGGTTTCTTTCATAACTGCCTGTATATTTTATTTTGTGCATTTAAAAGCCTTCTCAAGAGAAGTCTGTAGTTCTCATCCGACTGGCAAAGCACCAAAAGGGCTAAGAAGCCAAAGGAAAAATAACTTTGGGGTTAGTAAAGTATCAGGTTTGGGGGGGGGGCTTTAAAATCAGTATTGTGGGTTTAGGTGTGGTCCTCTTAGGAACTTTTATGCTTAAACTGTTTCCTATTCCTTGATACCAAAATTCAGGTGGATGCAAGGTTTGCCTGGTGGAGTTAGTTTTCCAATTAAATCCCTGGGAAGGCCCTCCAGGTCCTTTGCCACTCAGAACAAATAGATCTTGATGTCAAGGCTGATAAGACTTGGTTTTGTTTTTACTTAAGGTTTAGGGCTTGAGTGTTTGCTCTGTGAGTTTCCTGAGGTCAGGTGAATTGAATGACTCTGGTGAGAATGCTAGAGAATATTAAACGTATTTATTGAAAGAGACTGCTGTGTTCCAGGCACTCTCCTAAATGTGGTTATTTCACATTATTGCAGTGAGGAGACTTACCCTCCTGTTCTAGTGGGTTGATGATGATATATAAATATTAAGAGGAAAGTAATGCAGGTCAAAGGAATGGAGGGGAGGACTCTGATATTAAATAGGGTGGCTGTGAAAGGCTTTGAGAAGGTGGCATTTGAACAAAGACTTGAATGAATTAAGAGAGTATGTGAAAATTTGGGAGAAGTGAGTGTGAGGAGGACAGAATAGCATTGCAGAAGTCCTTAAGCAGAAATGAGCTTGGTGGGTTCTAGAAAGAGCAAGGAGGCCAGTGTGAAATGAGTAAAGGAGACAGTGGTAGCGGCTAAATAGAGGTAGGCAGAGCCAGATCACCTGTGGCCTTATAGACCCTAGCGAAAGATTCACACTTTTTTCTAAATGTGATGGGATGCACTTACAGGGTATTGAGCAAGAGAGTGATGGGATCTCATTTACATGGTTAAAAAATAGACCATTTTTTCAGCTCAGTGCTGAATTAAATTTTGCGGTGTTCATTTCTGAAAGGGTTAATAGCGCAAAAGGGTATTCCATTTTGAAAAACAGAAAACTGAGTTATGTTCACCTTTATCATCTACCTAACCTTCTCATTACTACAAAGAGGACAATTAAAAAGGTATGAATGTGGGGCGCCTGGGTGGCTCAGTGGGTTAAAGCCTCTGCTTTAACCTGATCCTAGAGTCCTGGGATCGAGCCCAGCATGCATCCATCCGGCTCTCCGCTCCGCGGGGAGCCTACTTCCTCCTCGCTCTCTGCCTACTTGTGATCTGTCAAATAAATAAATAAAATCTTAAAAAAAAAAAAAGGTATGAATGTCTACCCAAGAACACAATACTCTTAATACAAGTTGCTGGAAACAGACTTGGTTGTTTAATGGGTAAATAAATATAATGTACACATATCCATAGATTAAAAAAAAGAATTTCAACAGCTTTCAATCTCTGCTCACTACTCTGTTCACACTGTTCAGTAAATGTTTGTTGAATAAGTTGAATTTAGCTGAGCAAACACACAGTGCCTCATCTCTGAATACTTTTTTCTATTTCTGAGATTACTTCATAGGCTTTTCAGAGCTTTAATTTCCATCATGAATTATTAGGTTCTGAATAATGTACATAACACAGCTCTTGTGTTTGCTCATGCTCTATAAATGAACTCAATCTGGTTCTCAGTAAATACTTAAAAATCATTATGTATCGATCACTGTCCTGGGCCCTACGAAGTTTCAAGAGTTCTTGCCTTAAATGGGACCAGATTTACAACAGAGTTTGTGATTGGTCCTAAGATGGTTTTGAGACCATAAAGAAAAGGCTTACTTGGGTGTTGGGAGAGGGAAGCTTTGCAGAAAGGAGAACTGAGTATAAGGGGTTGAATGGGAGTTTGCCAGACAGAGGGAAATGGGAAGAAGCAACAACAGAATAGAAAGTTGAATACTCGGGACACCTGGGTGGCTCAGTTGGTTAAGCAGCTGCCTTCGGCTCAGGTCATGATCCCAGCGTCCTGGGATCAAGTCCTACATCGGGGTCTTTGCTCGGCGGGGAGCCTGCTTCTCCCTCTGCCTCTGCCTGCCACTCTGTCTGCCTGTGCTCGCTCGCTCTCTCTCCCTCTCTCTCTGACAAATAAATAAATAAAATCTTTAAAAAAAAAAAAAAGTTGAATACTCACAGCCAGACAGAGCTTAGGGTATGTGGGGGAGAGTAATAGTAGATGAGCAGAGTGAGACACAGCCAGATTGTGAAGGGACCTGTATTCTCATTAAGATATTTGGGCTTCGGGCACCTGGGTGGCTCAGTCGTTAAACAGCTGCCTTCAGCTCAGGTCATGATCCCAGGGTCCTGGCATCGAGGCCCACATCGGGCTCCCTGTTCGGTGGGAAGTCTTTTTCTCCCTCCTGCTCCCCCATGCTTGTATTCCCTCTCTCTATGTCTCTCTCTCTGTCAAATAAATAAAAATCTTAAAAAGAAAAAAAGACATTTGGGTTTCTCACAAAGTACTTGACATACAAGAAGTACTCAGGAGGGGCGCCTGGGTGGCTCAGTGGGTTAAAGCCTCTGCCTGCAGCTCAGGTCATGATCCCAGGATCCTGGGATCGAGCCCTGCATCGGGCTCTTTGCTCAGCAGGGAGCCTGCTTCCCTTCCCCTCTCTCTGCCTGCCTCTCTGCCTACTTGTGATTGCTGTCTGTAAAATGAATAATAAATAAAATCTTAAAATACTCAGCAAAACGTTTTGTCAAATATTTATTGAGCACATATTATGCAGGCTTCTCTGAGCTAGGTGCAGAAATACAGTAGTCAAAGACACTGTCATTGCTCCTATGAAATTTAAGTGCAGAAGAGAAAACTTAAAGCAAATATTTGTTTAACTTTCATTCATCAGATATTCACTGAATATTTACTGTAGGTCAAAAGCAAATAATTACCCAATATCTTTCTGTATATAATTGTGATCACTGGTCTGGATAAACAAATTACCTATATGGAAAAAAAAAAGACATTTGGGCTTGATATGAAGAATCAGTAAGGAATTTTAAGCAGCTAATTCATATGGTCAGATTTTATTTTAGAAGGGGAATGCTGGTGGCTGAATAGAGAATGAAGGAGAAGCAAGACCCTGGATACAGTGGATCATGATAGGAGCCTTTGTGGCAATTGTCTGAGTAACATAGGAATCTAGAGTATCCTAAATCCAATTTCTGAGGCAGAAATTAACCAGACTGATTGGACATGGGGAGTGAGAGGGAAAGATTCAAGGGTGTCTGCATTTTCTCACTTGGTCATTGGACTGAATGATAAACTTAGATAAGAAATATAAAAGAGGGGGCGCCTGGGTGGCTCAGTGGGTTAAAGCCTCTGCCTTTGGCTCAGGTCATGATCTCAGGTCCTGGGCTCTCTGCTCAGCAGAGAGCCTGCTTCCCTCTCTCTCTCTGCCTACCTCTCTCCCTGCTTGTGATCTCTCTCTGTCAAATAAATAAATAAAATTTAAAAAATATATAAAAGAAACATGCTTATTTGGGTTGTAGATGAAAGCATCAGGGTGCTTATAGAATAGAGGGCATAATGTATATCCAGTCTAGCCCTTCAAAGCCTTCAAAGCAGTTCTCTTGACATTAAAAATAACATTTATGAAGAAGATACTATGTGAATTGAGAGGCAGTATCCTATAATATTTAATAGCAAGGATTCTAGAAACAGACTGCCTGGGTTCACATCCTGGATCCATCCCTTAGTAGCTTTGTGACCTTGGACAGCTTCAACCTAACTACTTTCTCTCTTCAAAATAGGGGTAAATCATAGTATTTTTTTTTTAATAAGGGTTTTGTGAGGATTAAGTTATTTAATATATATAAAGCCCTTAGAAAACTGCCTGACAAGAGCCATTAGCCATTGTTACTGTTCTTGGGAATTTGGATATTTTATTTAGATAAAACCTAAGAATACCAGCTCTGTATGCAGCTATTATGTTGCTCTACTTTCTCTTTTTTCCTAGAGCACTTACCTTCTAACATACTAGACGCTTTGTGTATTTCTGAAGTTTATAGTGTAGTATTTGTCTTCCTTTCACTAGAACAGTGTTCTTCGAAGCATCACCATCATTTGGGAACTCTTTAGAAATGGAAATTATTGGGTCCCACCCAAGCTTTACTGAATTATTAACTGTTTGAACAGTTCGGTTTTTGTTTTGGGTTTTTTTTTTTAAGATTTTATTCATTCATTTGATAGAGAGGGAGAAGACAGTGAGAGAGGGAATATAAGCAGGGGAGTGGGAGAGGGAGAGGTAGGGTTCCTGATGAGCGGGGAGCCCAATGTGGAGCTCCATCCCAGAACCCTGGGATCATGACCTGAGCCAAAGACAGACGCTTAACAACTGAGGCACCCAGGTGCCCCTTAACAGTCTGTTTTAACATCCATCCAGAGGATTTCTGATTCATGTCAAGTTTGAAAGCAACTGAGCAAAAACCAAGCTCTCTGTTTTCTTCACATCTTTGTTAACACTTATTTATCTTTTGTTAATAGCCATCCTCTGATAGGTGTGAGGTAGTATCTCATTGTAATTTGATTTGCATTTCCCTGATTGTGTTGTTGAGAACCTTTCCTTGTACTATTGGCTATCTCTATGACTTCTTTGAAAAAATTGTATACAGATATTCCACCCATTTTTTAGTCAGATTACTTAGGGGTTTTTGTTGTTGTTGTTATTGTTGTTGGTTTTTTTTTGCCCTTGAGTTGTATGAGTTATTTATATATTTTGGATATTAATCCATTATCAGATACATGATTTGCAAATCTTTTCTCCCATTTGGTAAATTGCCTTTTTATTTTGTTGGCGGTTTCCTCTGCTGTGCAGAAGCTTTTTAGTTTGATGTAGTCCCACTTGTTTATTTTTGCTTTTGTTACCTTTTGGTTTTCAAATCCAAAAAAATCATCACCAAGACATGTTGAGGAACTCTTATGTTTTCTTTTAGTTGTTTTATGGCTTTAGGTCTTATATTCGAGTCTTTGGCCATTTTGAGTTAATTTTGTATATGGTATAAGATAGTGGTCCATTTCCATTCTTTTGTATTTTTCTGTAAAGTTTTCCCCAAACTGTGTATTGAAGAGATTGTCTTTTCCTGTGAGGTAACACAAATATATATAGATATATTGGTCTCTGTCCCTGGTTCCTGCACAGAGCTCCTGAAATCCTTGTGATTTCCTAAGTGATAAGAACACTAAGAGCATCGTTTGTTCTAATGAGATGACTCTGGATGTCCTCCTGGATGGGGACTGGTTGCCAGAAAGACCAACCAGTGATTAGAAGCTTGGATTTCAGCCCTACCTCTTGTCCTCCAGAGAGGGAAGAGAGGCTGAAAATGGAGTTACTGATTGACCATGCCTATGTGAGGAAGCCTCCATAAAATCCCAATAGTATATAGTGTTCAGGGAGCTTCCAGGTGGGTGAACATATCCAGAACTGGAGGGTGATGCACCCCAGCTCCACAGGAACAGAAACTCCTGCACTCAGGACCCTCCCAGACCTCACCCTGTGTATCTCTTTATCTGGTGGTTCCTCTGTATTCTTTATCATAACCCTTACTAAGTTGGTAAATGTAAGTGGCCATCTCCTTGAAGCGGGTGAGCATATCTAACAAATTAATTGAACCTGAAGAGAGCATCATAAGAACTGCCAATTTGTACCCAAATTGGACAGAAGTTGTGGGTTAACCTGGGGATCTACTACTTGTCACTGACATTTAAAGTGTGTATTTGGGGTGGGGGGTAATCTCATGCCCTTAACCTGTGGAATCTAATGCTGTCTCCATGCAGATAGTGTCCAAATTGAGTTGAACTGGGGACACCCACTTGGTGTTGTAGAGAATTGTTTGGTGTGGAGAAAAACCTCCATACATTTGGTGACCAGAAGTGAAGTGTTCTATATGAGTATAAAGGAGAAACACAAGAAGCATACACACAGGTTTTTTCTCTATACAGAGAGAAAGACACAGGAGCGGGAAAGACTGGGTTTTCCCAATATAGTTTCCCATTGTATATTCTTGACTCCTTTATTGTAAGTTAATTGACTGTGTGTGTATGTTTATTTCTGGACTCTGTATTCTATTCCATTGATTTTTTTTTCATCCGTTTTATTAAAGTACCATATTGTTCTGATGACTATAGCTTTGTAATATCCGGAAGCATGATACTTCCAGCTTTGTTCCAGTTGGGGTCTTTTGTGGTTCCGTACAAATTTTTGGATTGATTATGCTATTTCTGTGAGAAATGCTTTTGGAATTTTGATAGGGATTACAAAGTCTGTAGATTGCTTTGGGTATTATGGACCTTTAGCAGGATTACTTTTTTCCAGTCCATTGGCATGGACTATCTTTCCACTGATTTGTCTCTTCCGTTTCTTTCCTCAGTGTCTTGTAGTTTTCAGTATACATGTCTTTAACTTCTTGGTTAAATTTAGTGTTTTGTTTTTTTAAGATTTTATTTATTTATTTGAGAGAGAGAGAGAAAACAAGAGTGGGGGTAGAGGGAGAGGCAGACTCCCCACTAAGCAGGGAGTCTGATGCAAGGCTCGATCCCGGGGCTCCAGGATTATTACCTGAGCCCAAGGCAAGACGCTTAACTGACTGAGCCACCCAGGCTCCCTAGTGTTTTACTCTTTTGTTGCAATTGTAAATGCACTGTTTTCTTAATTTCTCCTTCTGATAGCTTATTATTAGTGTATAGAAATGCAGTCAATTTTTATATATTGATTTTGTATCCTGCAGCTTTACTGAATTTGTTTTTTAAGTCTGACTGCTTTTTTGGTGGAGTCTTTGGGTTTTCTATGTATAATATGTTATCTGCAAATAGTGATGGAATTGACTTCTTCCTTTCCAATTTGGGTACCTTTCATTTTTTTTCTTGCTGTTTGCTCTGGCTAGGACTTCAATACTATGTCGAATAAAAATGGTGAGAGTGGGCATCCTTGTCTTGTTCTTGATCATAGAGGAAAAGCTTTGAGCTTTATACTCACCAGTGAGTATAATGTTAGCTTTGGGCTAGTCACGTATGGCCTTTATTTTGTTGAAGTATGTTCCTTTTGTATCCAGTTTGTTGAGTTTTTTGTGTTTTGTTTTTTTTTTTAATTTATTTGACAGGCAGAGATCACAGAGAAGCAGGCAGAGAGAGAGGAGGAAGCAGGCTCCCTGCTGAGCAGAGAGCCCATTGCAGGGCTCTATCCCAGGAGCCTGGGATCATGACCTGAGCCGAAGGCAGAGGCCTTAACCCACTGAGCCACCCAGGCGCCCCCAGTTTGTTGAGATTTTGTATAATAAATGGATGTTGAATTTTGTCAAATGCTTTTTTTTTGCATCTTTTGAGCTGATCATACGATTTTTATCCTTCATTTTGTTAATGTGGTACATCATGTTGATTTGTGGATACTGAACCGTCCTTGTATCCCTTGATTAAATCCCTTGAGTAAATCTCACTTGATCATGATGTATGATCCTTTAATGGTTTCATTGAATTTCGATAAATTTGTTGAGGAATTTTGCGCCCGTGTTCATCAGGGATAGTTTTTGTGGTGTCCTTGTTTTCTTATGGTATTGCCATATGCTTACTTCATAAAAGTTTGTAAGTGTTCCATTTCTTATCACAAGCTCTGTCTTTTTGGTTATTATGTATCCTAACCACCTAGAATAGTGCCTCATACATACTAGGTGCTCCATAAATATTTGTTGAATGATTGTATAAGTACTGTGAATTGTTGGGGTGAGACTATTAATAATATATGATTGGGTGTTGAAACTGAGTGTAATTTTATTTTTATTCTACCATGTTTTCCACATTTTTATCACTTTTAAATTTTTTTAAAAGATTTATTTATTTACTTTAGAGAGAAAACTCGCATGCTGGGGGAGGGGCAGAGAGTATTTTAGGCAGACTCCAAGCTCAGTGCAAAGCCCAAGGTGGGGCTCAGTCCCACAACCCTGAAGATCAAGACCTGAGCTGATCCCAAGAGTCAGTTGCCCCGCCCACTGTGCGGCTGAGGAGCCCCGTCATCACTTGTAAACTGGGTATCCACACCTATTAAAACAAAGGATAGGATAATAGACAAAACATGTTCCTTTTTAGGAAGTTTGTATGGCAATGACAATCTGTTAATATATGTGATTAATTATTAATCCATTTAATATTAAACACAGCCATAATTTCTAGTTTTAGTTTTGTAGCATCTGAAGTTCTCTCCAAATACCTCAGAATGCTATAAATTATTATCCAGATAATACAATAAATGCCCCTCATCATGTTGTAGTTTTGATTTTGTAGTGCCTGAAAGCAGCTCCAAATGTATTGAGTGTTGTAAAATTATTGAAAGCTTGCCATTTTGATTCACTCAGATTTTAGTATGTGTTCACAGGACCCCATTATTTTGGGAAACAGCAAAAATAATCAGCATGGATAATCATATGCAACTGGTTGGTGAACACCAATTACTCATTGAATTAATTTTTCTTTCTTTTTATTTTTTTTTAAAGATTTTATTTATTTATTTGACAGATGGAGATCACAAGTAGGCAGAGAAGCAGGCAGAGAGAGAGGAGGAAGCAGGCTCCCCACTGAGTAGAGATCCCAGGACCCTGGGATCATGACCCGAGCCAAAGGCAGAGGCTTTAACCCACTGAGCCACCCAGCCGCCCCTGAATTAATTTTTCTAACACTTCATATTCTTTGGTGAATTTTGTTTTTGCTCTTAGTTCCCTCCCATCTAAGGATTTACTTTTAAAAATAATGGTAGTTACTCTTTATGAAACTCTTAATATGCCTAGCATTTACTAAGTGCTTATTATGTGTGTTATCTTTTAAACCTTTCAGACAATCCTACAAGGTCAGTACTGTTACATTTCTTTCCTACAGCTAAAGAAAAGGGCTTAGAGGGCTCTAATACAGGCATATCTTGTTTTGTTGCCCTTCACTTTATTGTACTTCACTTCATTGTGCCTCTCAAATACTGCATTTTTTTAAAAAAATTTTATTTATTTATTTGACAAATAGAGATCACAAGTAGGCAGAGAGGCAGGCAGAGAGAGAGGAGGAAGCAGGTTCTCTGCTGAGCAGAGAGCCCGATGCGGGACTCAATCTCAGGACCCTGGGATCATGACCTGAGCCGAAGGCAGAGGCTTTAACCCACTGAGCCACCCAGGTGCCCCAAATATTGCTTTTTTTTTTTTTTTTTACAAATTGGTCCCTTTGTCTGTCTCACATTCTCACAATACTTCAGACTTAAATTAGGCCAATTAATAACCCTACCTTGGCCTCTTAGTGTTCAAATGAAAGGAAGAGTTACACATCTCTCACTTCAAATCTAAAGCTCAAAATGATCAAGCTTAGTGAGGAAGGCATATTGTAAGCTGAAATAGGCCAAAAACTTCAGCCTCTTCACCAAAGAATTAGCCAAGTTGTGAACGCAAAGGGAAAGGCTTTACAGGAAATTAAGTGCTTCTCCATTGAACACACGAATGATAGGCAAGCAAAACAGCTTTATTGCTGATACGGAGAAAGTTTTAGTGGTCTGAATAAAAGATCAGACTAGCCACAACCTAATCCAGAGCAAGGCCCTAACTCTTCAGTTCTTTGAAGGCTGAGACAGGTAAAGAAGCTGCAGAAGAAAAGTCTGAAACTAGCAGGGGTTGGTTCATGAGGTTTAAAGAAAGAAGCTGTCTCCATAACATCAAAGTGCATGGTGAAGCCCCAAGTGCTGATGTAAAAGCCACAGCAAGTTATCCAGAAGATCTAGCTAAGATAATTAATTAGTATCTCCAGGGTATGCCTGTGCTTTTACCTTCTATATATAGTATGAGATCAGGTTAACTATTGTGGTCTACAAATAGAGGATGTAGGTCCTAGAAATGCCACAGTGGGGCGCCAAAAGCAAATTAACCACATGATCCTGGTGAAACTGAAGTTTTTACCACAGCTCTAATGGGTCAAGGTTAGTCATTCTTGGGATAGTAAATGAACCCTCCCATGAGGAAGAGAGGCTGCCACTTTAGTTAAACATTAAGGTAGGCTTTCTCTAGCTGTTTCGGAGCTGACCCTTTCATGATGCCCCCATCCACCCAGTTTACCAGTTAGTGAGTCTTAGAGTGAGTCACTTGCCTGTGACTACTCTGGAAAGGCATGTGGAATGGGGGATAGTGTTTGAAATGGCTCACTCTTTTTTTGGGTGCCCATTCCACTCATCATGCAGTCTCACAGTTTTGTAGTTAGCTGTGGTGTTAACTCTAACTCTGTAAAAAAAGGTCTGAACAAGTTTTCTGAAGGCTCTTCCCTGGGAGCACAAAAATGTCCCTCAGTGCTATAATATACCGAAGCCTTGGATTGGGAGTCAGGAGACTTGCATTCCAGAACGAGTATCACTACACATTTGCTCTTCCTATGACCTTAAGAAAGGCAGTTTCTCCAGGCTCTAGTTTCCTCAGCTGTAAAATGAGAGGTTAGATTAGATGATCTCAGAGATCCATTTCTACTCTAACATTCGTGTTTCACGGTTCTGAGACTTAACGTATAAAGAAGCACCTGATAACCTCTCAGTTGGGTAGAGTTCAGCCTCTTTTGAACCTTTAAATATCTTCCTCCCTTGCTTCATCATCAGAAGGGAGAATTTCAGAGGCTTTTTTTTTTTTTTAACCTTAGGATTCCATAAAGGATCTCATAATGTGGTAAAATTCTTAAAATTGTTTTCAAAGGGAGCATATTTCTTTTAAAAATATACAAGCTGTAGAGCACTTCTAAGAGAAGGTATGCCTTATGAAATTAGGTAGAGAGTGGAGTATCCCAGTTCCAAAAAGACTGAGGAACAGAATCAAGGAGAGAAGTTAGTGAAAGGATCGAAATTCTGTGAGCTGTTCTTTGCTCCCTACTCTTAATTATGTGACCACATTCCTTAAATCATTCTGGAGTTAGCCTCTTAAAAATGCAGATTTTCTTGTCTTTAGCAAAGGAAGAATAAAGAAGGAAACTTTATGACTAACAGTTGTAGAAAAATCAAAGCTAGGAAGGGAATGTTCTTACATGTAGAGTATTTCTTGGATCAGAAGTGAGTGGTTGAGTGTGGAGATGTGCCTATTCAGAGGCGTGGTGACACTCAGCGCTGTGTATTACGAAGTAATATGATCCCTCTCCATTGAAGTAGCCATTCTTGATTGCAGATATTATTTCACTGTTGGTGTCTGAAAACTACTCAGGGATAGTGACAGCTGCTTTTGTGCTTACATCAGTTACATCATGGATGGTCAAGATGCAGACCATTTGCCATGGCTGAACTTTCTCCTATTTAAAACAACAACAACAAACCCTCAGTTTTGTGAGGGGTGTAGAGTGAGAAATAGTTCACTTGGAGTGTCTTATGTGTATTAAGGGTATGTCGCATAACAGTGGAGGAGGTATAGGAAAGGCTGCATTGTCATTTGCTCTTGCAGACAGTAGTAACAGCTAAGGAACCCTCTGCCAGGTCAACAGTTCTGGAAGCTATGGGATTTATAAAAGAAAAAGTAAATTTCTCTCTTCTAGAGGAGTTTGATCCCACTTGTGAATATAGAATGTCCATGTCCAGAATGGTTCATGATCACTTAAAAAGCAGCTGACAATTGACATGATAGATGCTGTTGTGATTAACAGAATGTAAATCCATATAAAGCATTACAGTGATATTATATCTTATATGGGATTGCGTTCAAATGCTTACGATGACAACTAGGGTAAAGAAAATTAGCCAAGAAAATCTGAGGACAGCATGTTAAATACCCACATGCCATCCCTCCATAAGCCCAACTCAGCTGTTTTCTTTGGCATTGAATAAAATTGCTCTTTTTTCAGTTGAAGTGCTGGCTTGTATTTAGGAGTCACAATGAATGAAAAATAACATAGCTTTGAAAGACCATGTCTGCATACTACATGATGCAGCATGGATGAACCTTGAGGGCATTATGCTAGTAAAATAAGCCAGACACAAAAGGACAAATATTTTGTGATACCTAGATTCATCAGATTCATAGATATAGAGAGTAAAATAAATGGTGGTTACCAGAGTATGGGGGAATAGGAAGTGGAGAATTAGTGTTCATTGGGTATGGAGTTTCAGTTTGGGTGGTGAAAAGGTTCTGGAGATAGGGTAGTGTTGATGGTTGCATAACAGCGTGAATGTACTTATTGCCACTTGACTGTATACTTAAAAATGGTCAAAGTGGGGACGCCTGGGTGGCTCAGTTGGTTAAGCGGCTGCCTTCGGCTCAGGTCACGATCCCAGCGTCCTGGGATCGAGTCCCACATCGGGCTCCTTGCTCGGCAGGGAGCCTGCTTCTCCCTCTGCCTCTGCCTGCCACTCTGCCTGTGCTTACTCGCTCGCTCTCCCTCTGTCTCTGAAAAATAAATAAAATCTTTTTTAAAAAAAATGGTCAAAGTGGTAAATTTTATGTTATATAAATTTTACCAAAATGAAAAAAAGACTGTATCCCCAGATTGTAAAGATAATTCCAAAAGATGAACTCAAAAAAACAATGTAAGCAGTGATAACTTTTTGGTAGTAAGTACGTTGCTTATATGTAGATTTTCAGGGAGAATATTCATTCAGATGCACACATTTTTAGAAATTAAACTGCTCATAAGTAGGGCTAATCTTTGCTTGTTACATATGAAGGGATGACCTGCCTCCTTTTTTATACCTAATGAAGGAGGTCAGGTCCCAAGGAGACGAAGAATTATTATCCAGGCTTACATGTTGAGTCAACCCCCCAGGAAAGGTCCAAAATCTAACTCCGTTTTCACACCAACAGTTCTCTCTTACACAAATGTTTACCAGGTGATATCATGCCAGTACTCCCTTCATCATTTTTGTCATGTCCAAGTACCATTTTCACTGTCACTTGTTTTCTTTATATCAACTTCTAAAATAAATTTAGTCAATATGTAGTTATTTTAAAAGGAAATTTCACATTACCGCTTTAAATGGAAAATCTTTTTTTTTTATTTTGAAGTACTTGAGTGTTTATGTAAATTTTAATTCTCCAGATATTGGTATTTAATTTTTTTTTAGAAAGATTTCAATTTTATTTGACAGAGAGAGTGAAAGAGCGCAGGAGCACTAGTGGGAGCTGCAGAGGAAGAGGGAGAAACAGGCTCTCCATTGAGTAGGGAGCCAGATCCCAGAACCCTGGGATCATGACCTGTGCCAAACGCAGACGCTTAACTGTCTGAGTCACCAAACCACCCCAGTTTCTTAAAATTTATTTTTATTTTGGCTTTTCTAAATGTGTAATTAACATACAGTATTGTATTAGTTTCAGGTATACAATATAATGATTCAGTAATTCTATATATTATTCAGTGCTCATCAAGAGAAGTGTACTTAGGGGCGCCTGGGTGGCTCAGTGGGTTAAGCCTCTGCCTTCCGGCTCAGGTCATGATCCCAGGGTCCTGCTTCCCCCCCACCCTTCCTTCCTCTCTGCCTACTTGTGATCTGTCTGTCAAATAAATAAATGAAATATTTTAAAAAATAAATAAATAAGAGAAGTGTACTTAATTCCCTTTATCTTTTTCACCCATCCCCCAACTCTTTCCCCTTTAGTAGCCATCAGTTTGTTCTCTGTATTTAAGAATCTGGTTTTTTCTTTGTCTCTTTTTTATTTTGTTCATTTGTTTCTTGAACTCCAAAATATGAGTGAAATCATATGGTATTTGTCAGGGTGTCTGGGTAGCTCAGTCTGTTAAGCGTCTGCCTTTGGCTCAGGTCATGATCACCTGGTACTGGGATTGAACCCCGAGTTGGGCTCCCTGCTCAGCAGGGAGTCTACTTCTCCTTTTCCCTCTGCCCTTTCCTCCTGCTCATGCATGCACACACTCGTACTCTCTCTTTCAAATAAAATCTTTTAAAAAAATCATATAGTATTTGTCTTTCATTTTGACTTACTTCACTTAACATTATGCCCTCTAGATCTACCCATGTTGTCACAAATGGTAAGATCTCATTCTTTTCCTTTTTTATGGGTGAATCATATTCCATTTTGCATATTCATATACACATACACACACACCCCACACCTTAATCCATTTATCTATAGGTGGACACTTGGGTTGCTTCCATATCTTGGTTATTGTAAATAATATTAAACATAGGGGTGCATATGTCTTTTCAAATTAGTGTTTTTGTTTTCTTGGGGTAGTTACCCAGTAGTGGAATTACTGGATCATATGGTGAGTCTATTTTTAATTTTTGAGAAAACTCCGTACTCTTTTCCATAGGGGCTGCATCAGTTTGCATTCCCACGAACAGTGCATGAGGGTTCCTATTTCTTCACATCCTTGCCAACACTTATTGTTTCTTATGCTTTTCATTTTGTTTTATTTATTTTTAAAGATTTTATTTATTTATTTGACAGACTGAGAGAGACAGAGAGCAAGCACAATCACGGAGAATGGCAGGCAGGGGAGAACCAGGCTCCCTGTTGAGCAAGGAGCCTAATGTGGGGCTCAATCCCAGGGTCCTGGGATTGTGACCTGAGCCCGAAGGCAGCTGTTTAACCGACTGAGCCACCCAGGCTTCGCTTGTGTTTTTCATTTTAGCCATTCTGACAGGTGTAAGGTGATATCTCATTGTGGTTTTGATGTGCATTTCCCTAATGATTAGTGATGTTGAGTATTTTTTCATATGTCTGTTGGCCATCTGTAGGTCTTCTTTGGAAAAATGTTTATTCAGATCCTTTGCCCATTTTTTAATTGGATTAGTTGGGGAGTTTTTTGGTGTTGAGTTTTCTAAGTTCTTTATATAGTTTGGATATTAACCCCTATTGGATATATCATTTGCAAATTCAGTAGATTGCCTTTTTGTTTTGTTGATGGTTTACTTTGCTGTGTAAAAGCTTTTTCTTTTGGTGTAGTTCCAATAATTTCATTTTGCTTTTGTTTCCCTTGCCTGAGGAAACATATCTAGAAAAAAGGTTTCTGTGGCTGTTGTAAAAGAAATTATTGCTTAAGTTTTCTTCTAGGAGTTTGATGGTTTCAGGTCTCATTTAGGTCTTTATCCATTATATATGTGTATAGTGTAAGAAGGGGGTCCATTTTCAATCTTTTGCATATAGCTGTCTAGTTTTCCCAGCACCATTTGTTGAAGAGACATTTTCCTGTTATATAGTGTTGCTCCTTCATTGTAAATTAATTGGTCATGTGAGCATGGGTTTACTTCTGGGCTCTCTCTTCTGTTCCACTAATCTATATGTCCATTTCTTTGCCAGTACTACACTGTTTGATCACTACAGCTTTATAGTGTATCTTGAAATCTGGGATTATGGTACCTCCAGCTTTATTCTTTCTTAAGATTACTTTGGCTATTCAGGGTCTTTTGTGATTCTGTATAGATTTTAGTATTATTTGTTTTAGTTTTTATGAAAAATGCTGTTGGTAGGGTGCTTGGGTGGCTCAGTTGGTTAAGCGACTGCCTTTGGCTTGGGTCATGATCCCGGAGTTCTGGGATCGAGTCCTGCATCGGGCTCCCAGCTCCATGGGGAGTCTGCTTCTTCCTCTGACCTTCTCCCCTCTCATGCTCTCTTTCATGCTGTCTCTGAAATAAATTAAATCTTTGGGAAAACAAAAAAAATGCTGTTGGTATTTTGATAGGGATTGCGTTAAATCTGTCAATTGCTTTAAGTAGTGTGGACATTTTAACAATATTTGTTCTTCCAGTCCACGACCATGGAATATCTTTCTGTTTGTCTGTCAGGTTCAGTTTCTTTTATCAGTGTTTTATAGTTGTCAGAATACAGATCCTTCACATTGTTGGTTAAGTTTATTTCTAGGTATTTTATTATTTTTGGTATGATGGTAAATGGGATTGTTTTCTTAATTTCTCTTTCTGCTACTTCATTGTTAGTGTACAGAAATGCAACAGACTTTTGTACATTAATTTTGTTTTTTATGACTTCAGTGAATTCATTTATTCTGGTAGTTTTTTGCTGGAGTCATGTCATCTGCAAATAGGGAATGTTTTACTTCTTCCCTACCAGTTTGTATGACTTTTCATTTTGTCTGATTCCTGCAACTAACACTTCTGGTACTTTGTTGAATAAAAGTGCTAAGGGTGGACAACCTTTTTTTTTTTTTTTAAGATTTTATTTATTTGACAGAGATCATAAGTAGGCGGAGAGGCAGGGAGAGAGAAAGAGGGGGAAACAGGCTCTCCGCTGAGCCGAGAGCCCGATGTGGGGCTCGATCCGAGGACCCTGGGATCATGACCTGAGCCAAAAGCAGAAGCTTTAACCCACTGAGCCATCCAGGTGCCCCAGGGTGGACATCTTTTTTTTTTTAAGATTTTATTTATTTTTTGACAGGCAGAGATCACAAGTAGGCAGAGAGGCAGGCAGAGAGAGAGGAAGGGAAGCAGGCTCTCTGGCAAGCAGAGAGCCAGACACGGAGCTCCATCCCAGGACCCTGGGATCATGACCTGAGCTGAAGGCAGAGGCTTTAACCCACTGAGCCACCCAGGTGCCCCAAGATATCTTTGTATATCTTTGTCTTGTTCCCTCTTCTTAGAGGAAAAGCTCTCAGTTTTTCCTCATTGAGTATGATGTTAGTTGTGGGTTTTTCATATATGGCCTTTATTATGGTGAGGTATGCTCTCTCTAAACCAACTTTGTTGAGTTTATCATGAACAGATGTTGTACTTTGTCAGATGCTTTTCCTGCATCTACTAAGGTGATGATAATGGTTTTTTATTCTTTCTGTTATTGATGTGATATATCACATTGGTCCATTTGCAAATATTGAACCATTGTTGAATCCCTGGAATGAAGCCCACTTTATTGTGGTGAATGAATCTTTAAGGTATTGTTGGATTTGAATTGCTAATATTTTGATGAGGATTTTTACATCTATGTTCATCAGGGAAATTGGCCTATAGTTTTTGTTGTTGTGTCTTACCTTTTAATATCAGGGTAATGCTGGATTAGAATGGATTTAGAAGTTTTCCTTCCTTTTCTATTTTTTTTGAATAGTTTGAGAAGAATAGGCATTAACTACTCTGTACATGTTAGGTAGAATTTGCCTGTGGAGCTCTCAGGTCCTGGACTTTTGTTTGTTGGGAGTTTGTTGATTACTGATTCAGTATATTTGCTGGTAATCAGTCTGTTCAGTTTTTATTTCTTCCTGTTTCAGTTTTAGTGATCTATATGTTTCTAAGAATTTATCCATTTCTTCTAGGCTTTCCAGTTTTTTGGCAATATAGTTTTTCATAATCCTATAATTGTATGTCTTGGTGTTGGTTATTTCTCCTCTCTCATTTATGATTTTGAGTCCTTTCTATTTTTTTTCTTAAGTCTGGGTAGAGGATTTATCAATTTTATTGATTTTTTTTTCCCCCAAAGAACCAGCTCCTGGTTTCATTGATCTCTTCTGTTGGTTTTTGTTTCTGTCATTTATTTATGCTCTAATCTTTATTATTTCCTTCCTTCTGCTGTTTTTAGGTTTTGTTTCTTGTTCTTTTTCTAGTTCCTTTAGGTGTAAGGCACTCCATTGTTTTCGAGGTTTTGTTTGGTTTGTTTTTATCTCTGTTCCATTTATTTCTGTGCTAATCTTTATTATATCCTTTCTTCTACTGGCATTGGACTTTGTTCTTTCCCTTGGTCCTTTAGGTGTAACATTAGGTTATTTCTTTGAGAGCGTTCTTATTTCTTGAGGTAGGCCTGTATTGCTTTAAACTTCCTTCTCAGAACGGTTTTTGCTGCATCCCAACAATTTTGGACCATTGTGTTGGTCTCCATGTACTTTTTAAAAAAATTCCAGTATAGTCAACATACAGTGTTATATTAGTTTCAGGTATACAATATAATGATTCAGCAATTCTATACATTATTCAGTGCTTATCATGATAAGTGTCCTCTTAATACCCTTCACCTATTTTCCCCTTCCTCCCTCCTTTCTCACCTCTGAAAAAGACCAGTTTGTTCTCTGTATTTAAGCATCTGGTTTTTGTCTCTTTTCTTCCCCCTGTTTGTTTTTTTTGTGTGTGTTTTTAAAGATTTTATTTATTTATTTGACAGATAGAGATCACTAGTAGGCAGAGAGGCAGGCAGAGAGAGAGGAGGGGAAGCAGGCTCCCTTCTGAGCAGAGAGCCCAATGCGGGGCTCGATCCCAGGACCCTGGGATCATGACCTGAGCCAGAAGCAGAGGCTTAACCCATTGAGCTACCCAGGCACCCCTTCCTGTTTGTTTCTTAAATTCCACATAGGAGTGAAGTCAAATGGTGTTAAGTCTTCCTCCAGCTGACTTATTTCACTTAGCATTACACCCTCTAGATCCATCTATGTTGTTGCAAATGGCAAGATTTTATTCTTTTTTATGGCTAATATTCGTGTGTGTGTGTGACATATCTTATCCATTCATCTGGGATAGACACTTGGGCTGCATTCATGTTTCTTGGCTAGTGTAAATAATGCTGCAGTAAACATAGGGGTGCATATATCTTTTTGAGTCAGTGTTTCTGTTTTCTTTGGGCAAATAGTTGATTTACTGGGTCATAGGGTAGCTCAATTTTTAATTTTTTGAGGAACCTCCATACTGTTTTCCACAGTGGCTGCACCAGTTTGCATTCCCACCAACAGTGCATCAGGGTTCCTTTTTCTCCACATCCTTCCCAACACTTGCGTCTTCATGTATTTTTTTGATGTCCTCTTTGTTTGCTTGGTTGACCCATTCATTGTTCAGTAGTACCATGTTATTTAGCCTCCATATATGTGTTCTTTCCAATTTTTTCTAGGATTGATTTCTAGTTTTGTACCATTGTGTTCAGAAAAGATGCATGATAGAATTTCAGTCTTTTTAAATTTACTGAGACTTGTTTTGTGGCTAATATGTGATCTATCCTGGAGACTATTCCATGTACACTTGAATGTGTATTGCACTGTTTTTGATGAAATGATATATATATCTATTCAGTGGAAAATCTTTCAAACCTATCTAAGTGATCAGAAAAATACAGTGAAGGCGGAACAGTGTTGTTTTAATTAAGTGTTACTGCTTGGCAGCTGAAGCCTGTTCTTTTTGTTTAAAGAAGAAATTAGTAGTTTTAGGTATTAAAGACATACTAGTCAATTAAGCGTATAAAGACTAAAATGACAAGATAAAGGATTAAAACAATTGAAAGGGGAATGACTTTGTCACTGTATGAGTCAGTGGTATTTGCATCATTTTACATATTACCATCAGTGGGTATGGCCAAGAAACATGTACCATGCCATGCACTCTCCCCAGCAAGCAGAGTAGGTGAGTTTGAATTTGTTTTGCAGAAAAGCAGTTGATTAGGGTTAATATAGAGAAGTGTTTTATAGTGGAGGTAAAAGTGGGGACAAGGGGCACCTGGGTAGCTCGTCATTGGGAGTCTGCCTTCAGCTCAGTTCATGATCCCAGGCTCCTGGGATCGAGCCCTGCATCGGGCTCCCTGCTCAGTGGGAAGCCTGCTTCCCAATACTGATTTCAAAGAATCAGTATTGCTAAACATTCTTGTTGATGAAGGTGTGCATGATCCTTCTAGGGGAAAATTAATTCACAATGATTAACTTAGACCTGTACTGTTTCTTACTAGGGTAATACTAACCTTTGGGGCCAGATAATTGTCATGCCGGAGTGTCCCAAGCATGGATATTTTTGTTCCTTGAGTAATAAATTCCATTCATAATACCTACCCTTTCCCCTCCCCCATCATCATGATAACAAGTTCCAGTGCATTTCTAAATGCTTTTTACAGGTGGCCAGGTGGCTCAATCTTAAGGTTAAGCATTCACCTCTTGATTTTGGCTTAGGTCATGATCTCAGGATCATGAGATGCAGCCCCACCCCACGTCGTCCCTCTGCTAGATGTGGAGCCTGCTTAAGATTCTTTCTCTCCCTTTACCCTTCCTCCTCCTTACCCCCATCAGCTCACATGTACTTGTGCTAAAAAATTGTAAAAAAAAAAAAAAAAAAAAAGTACTTTTTAGAGATGATTAAGTACCTACTGGCCCTTAGAGATGATTAAGTACCTACTGGACCCATCAGGGGAGGTTTGGGCAGTTTATTCTAAGCAGAGGGAATGACCTCTAAATATATGAAAACAGGAGTTAGCACTTAAAACTTGTCTCTCTTTTCTAGAAGAGAAGAAGAAGCTGATCCGAGATTTTGATGAAAAGCAACAAGAAGCAAATGAAACAGTGAGTACAGGGAACAAAGCCTTACTTCTTCTATCTGGAGTTAGTCTTTTCTAGAAGTAATGCTTATTACCTGATCACAGATTAACTGTTCCTGTCTATTGATCTTGATTTTGATTATTTCTTACTAAATGAGGCCATTGGTGAGGTACGTGATGAGGGAGTTTGACAAACACAAATGGTTAAAGCTTGGATACTCTCTTAAAATGAGTCTTTGATATAATACATTCCTGATATGAGTAGTAAGGGCATTCTCAAACCTTTACTTGGGCGGTCTTTTAAAATTTCATTTAGGGGCACCTGGGTGGCTCAGTGTGTTAAGCGTGGTTTCATCTGGGATCATGATCTCATGGGCCATGGGATTGGGCTGTATCAGTCTCTGCATTCAGCAGGGAGTCTGCTTTAAAATTCTCTCCCTCTGCTCCCTCTACATGCACACTCTCTAAAATGAATAAATAAATCTTAAAAAAAAAAAAAATTGTGGGCCCCTGGGTGGCTCAGTCAGTTAAGCATCAGCCTTTGTCTCATGATAATCAGGGTCCTGGGATCGAGCCCTGTGCAGGGCTCCCTGCTTAGTGGGGATTCGTCTTCTCCCTCTGCACCTTCCCCATCTCTCTCTCAGATAAATACAATCTTTAAAAAAATAAAAAATAAAATTTCATTTAAAAAGCTGGCCATTGGGGCACCTGGATAGCTTAGTTGGGTGTTCAACTCTTCATTTCAGCTCAATCATGATCTTAGAGTCATGGCATCAAGTCCGAGTTGTCTCGTGCTGGGCATGGAGCCTGCTTGGGATTCTCTCTTTCCCACTGCCCCTCTCCCACATTCCCCCCTGCCTTCTCTTTCTCTCTCAAAAATAAAAAGCTGGCCATTAAAATCAGTTATTCTCGGGGCGCCTGGTGGCTCAGTGGGTTAAAGCCTCTGCCTTTGGCTCAGGTCATGATCTCGGGGTCCTGGGATCGAGCCCCAAGCCGGGCTTTCCGCTCAGCGGGGAGCCTGCTTCCCTTTCTCTCTCTCTGCCTGCCTCTCTGCCTACTTATGATCTGTCAAATAAATAAATAAATAAACTAATAATAAAATAAAATCAGTTATTCTTCTTGTTAAAGTTACTAAATCACCAAAAAAATGTACCTCGGAAGTGGTTGTGGCCACATTCCCTTTTGTTTTTTAAAAGACATCTGCAAAGACATTAGCAAAATTAACCAATCCAACTCTGGCCATCCCAAGCAGATGAAAATAATTTATGGCCTCTTGTGAACATGTGTGAGTGTTACATTTTACTTACCCAATAAAATGGAAATCTGATTTGGACCCTTGGTTATCCACATGGAGACAAATGACTGATTTTCAGAAAGAAGAGGAAGAAAGAATGCTAGACCCCTATCATTTGTAGTATAGTAGACTTCAAAGTGCTTCATGATAGTACTTGAACCATAACAAACAAACTGGTATACTGAAAAGGGAATTTGGAGATTTGTGGAATCTTGAGCAGATTTCTTCAATTCTTATATATGAAATAGTAGTAGTAAGTATCTTCTACCTTATTGAGGACAGGAAAGATTAAATGAGGATTAAATAAGATAATATATATAAAAATGTTTAATAGGAAGTAAGATCCTTGTTAGTTTTTTCACTCATTCATCACATACTTTTTGAATGCCTGTTCTCTGAATGCTGGGCACTATGCCAGGCACTCAGAGAAAAGAGGTTGACATGTCACATATGATCCCTGCCTTCGTGGAACACATGGTTGAATACTTATTTGCAGTTGTCCGTGATTTCATTAGTCCAAACTAGGCATATGCCCAGATGAGAGAGAAAAATACCCAGCCCATCTATTCACTACTTTCTGCCTTCCTAGCTGGCAGAGATGGAAGAGGAACTACGTTATGCACCCCTGTCTTTCCGTAACCCTATGATGTCTAAACTCCGAACCTATCGGAAGGACCTTGCCAAACTCCATCGGGAAGTGAGAAGCACCCCTTTGACATCCACACCTGGGGGCCGAGGAGACATGAAATATGGCTCATATGCTGTAGAGAATGAGCACATGGTAAGCTTCAGTTGTTTTTTTCCCCTTAAGGGCCTGTGGCACAAAGATTAGTCATGTTGTACAGTCTTGTTCT
Organism: Mellivora capensis; assembly: GCA_004024625.1. Taxonomy (NCBI): domain Eukaryota; kingdom Metazoa; phylum Chordata; class Mammalia; order Carnivora; family Mustelidae; genus Mellivora; species Mellivora capensis. Next base: position 57,853 of record PISX010003430.1, on the reverse strand, counting down.
TCCCACTTGTCTCCTGCTTCCAGCTCCCCTTCGTCTCTTGGGTAACCACCTCTACTCTATTTAATGCAGATCTTTCCAATCCGTGCTTAGATTGGATGTTCTTAGTATCTTTTATGTACTAGTGCTTAGTGGAAGAATACAAGTGTTTCCTATTCTTAGTATCCGGATTTTGTATTCCGACCCATTGATCCAGTTTTTCACTTACACTCAAAAAATTCAGTTAGGTTTTTAATTTATCCGGAGTATTGTTACAGATTAACCCTAGCTGTCCTTTACATTATATCAAGGTGGCCCAAGACCAGAGACCTAGTAGAGAAGGCAGGAAGCTTCTCAGGCGGGTGCTAATAACTCATTTAGTTGTAATGGAAAGTAAGCCATAGTGCCTTTCTAGACTCCACTGTTCTGATTTATAAAATTAGACAGACAGAATTGAAAATCCATATTTTGAAACTATCTAGAGAAGCTCGATAAAGGAATACAAGTTTACAAAGATTAAATGTGATGTGTTGCATTTGGAATTATACTCCACTGCACAAAGTATAAATGGCCTGGCAAGTGGTTTGGCAAATAGTGTGGGAGAGAGGTGGACGGGGCCCCACAACTACAGACTGCACATATGTAGAAAGCTAATAGTGCAGTGTTAAACAATCCTGTTTCATGATGCATCCTGATTGTGATTCAGAAGACATTTAGAGGATACTGGTCTGACATTGCTGATGTCAGAACTAGAGGGAATGATAGAAACTTTTCAGAATTCAGTTGTGAAGACAGATTGGGAAATGGCAGTCAGATGAAGCTTGTTAACGTAAGATGAGAGGTATAAAGTGACTTTGGATGTTTGTTACCAAAAATCAACAGTAACCTAAAAAGGGGGAAGATAAAGCCAAACAGTAATTTGCTTTAAAATTACTAGTTTCAGAAATTATAAAGACAATTTAGATGTACATACGACCCTCATGGCATTATTGTTCCAAGCCTGGGGTTGATTTATATGCTCTTACTCCTCTTCAGTCTAATCAGTTAAAAATCCCCATCTTTTACTTGAAAAAAAAAAAAAAATCCTTATTCCTGCTTCTTTTAAGCTAAAGTTAACTGGGGTTTATTTCAGTGTCATGCAGTGGTTCCATCGTCCACTGATGTGTATGCCAAGTATGAAAAGACTAGTTACTTATCTGAAAACTCAGTATTTTGGTTTCTTGATGGTGGTATCTAGTGCGAGTAGTCACCTGTTTAGCAATAGGCCCTGTGAACCAACCCCTTTCTGAATGTGTGAGTGCTGTGAATCGTGAAGAATTTACCCATTTGTCAGTGGTTAATTCTGACTGACAAAGGCTACTTCTGTCATCTTGCCTTCTGTGCTTGGGATTATAGGTGAAGTAAAACTTTGGCAGGGATTTAGAAAATTAGGGCACTTGGGAAATGAGGGCAGCTTATTTGGACCCAGATCCTCCTTCCCTGAGAGCAGTCATCATTGTGGCAACTTCAGAGTTTTGTTTTATTTGGTCTGAGGTGAAATTCTTTTTGGGTTTCCAAGACTGTAATTGCTTAACTGTCTTCCAAAATGCGATAGTGTTTCAGACTTCTAAGTGATTTCTGTATGTGCTGCAAATGAATAGCTTATTCATGGTCGCTCAATCCTCAGTACTGGTCAGGTGGAAATCTTCAGTGAATTAATCTAGTTCTAGGCTGTGGAGTTAAGTTGGTTGGTTGGTTGCCCTGTCAACAGTTATAGGCTGTACGCATATTCGGATAGCTCCTGTACCCCAAACTTGGGCCACTGCCTCTCAGTTGTTGTTAGTCCGCAAGTCAGTTCAAATTCATCACCAAATCAGGGAAAGTGCTCTGATGTTTTTAATTCTTTTCTTCCCTCACATTTAAGTATAACAAGCAGTGGCATGGGAGGTATGTGATCTTGTATTGGATTCTAATAATCTTATAGTTAGCATCTTTAAAGTTTAAAAGTAATGAAAATCACTACATGCACTATATCCCTTCTTACATCAGAAGGGTCACAAGGAATGTGCTGGTAAATGAATTTAACATTTCTCTTCGTTTCCGGTTCCTGTCAGAACCGGTTACAGTCTCAAAGGGCATTGCTTCTACAAGGCACAGACAGCCTGAACCGGGCCACACAGAGCATTGAGCGTTCTCATCGGATTGCCACAGAGACTGACCAAATTGGCTCAGAAATCATAGAAGAGCTGGGGGAACAACGTGAGCAGTTGGAACGTACTAAGAATAGGGTAAGTCTGAGCAGATAGGGGAAGGTAGGTGGGCCCTTGTCACTGTCAGAAGCTACAGCAGTTCAGAATTCAGGGTTAGGACCTCTTAGATGCTTACAGTTTTCTCGGCTGATAGATTTATCTTGAAAATAATTTTACTCCTTGGATTTAGAGGTCATTGGAGGCCAAAAAAAGACTGAAGAAACCCAGTTTCTGCATTTATGGAAGATTGTTAACTCTAAGATTGTAGCCACTCTGTCCTTCAGTTCCTAGATTACCAACCTGAGATTTTTCTCATATTAACCTATCTATAGTAGGATATTATGCTGTTCTTACGAAAGCACCATCCACTTAAACAGTCCTAGTTTTTTTATCCTTTAGATCCAAGGCTATTTTCCACATGTCATAAAATAGTACTGCTGATAGTTTAGAGGTTCAGTCCTGGACTATAACTCTGTTGTTACCCAAGGTAAGCTAGATCGCTGTGGGAAGAAAACGGGAAATAACTGTATCAAGGCCTCTGAAAAACATCTCCTTCCTCCCTTTCCATAAACCTGCATAGGAATTTTTAAAATAGTACAACTTGCCAATAGTATGTTATATTCTTAACATTATGAGGCCAATACAAAGTGAACAACAGATACTATTGGCAAGACTTGGATGACTTCCTCCATGTGGGGATTGGAGAAGATTTCCTCATATATCCTAAGAGGTGCAGTTCTCCATTCTTAAATCAGAATGATGCCTTTGCCTCCTCAGTAAAAATTCACAACCACTGAATTCAAGGTATACTGTAGAGAAGGCATCTTGTTTACCAACTAGGTGGTTTTAACACATCAGATGGATTGGTTGAATTTAAAAGCCAAGGAACAAGCTGAGCGATCAGCTTACTTATGGCCACTGGGGAATGGAACAGATGGCAGATGGCATCTGTTGAAATATCCCCCAGCAATCTAGATATTAACAGGCAACCAAAAGGAAGTAATTTTTTTAAAAAGCTTTTAAAAGAATGATCCCTTTCACAAGGAAGCTCCCCTGGAGTTTGGCTGATGAAATTCAAATCTGAAGTTGCCTCACAGTTGTGGACGGAGGTACACTTGAAGCCTTTTTCTGTTTTGAGTAGCCAAGGTGAAGAATCACTTTGGTCCCAGGAGTTCCCCACAGTAATCTTGGGATATAATAATTCCTAAGCCTACTTACTGAGTACTCAAGTATCTTGTCCTTTCCAGTTTTTCTACATTATTCAGAGGCCATCATTCAAATTGGTTTGATGGAGTTTCTCGGCACACACCCTTTCATGCCCACGGTCCGTTTAGGAGCCTTCAAGTTCTATAGTATATACTTATAGAAGGGGAAAATAATTGCTATTTTCTCTTCCCAGCTGGTAAACACAAGTGAAAACTTGAGCAAAAGTCGGAAGATTCTCCGTTCAATGTCCAGAAAGTACGTCTGTTTTCTTTGTTTAAAGATTTTATTTGACAGAGAGGGAACATGACATCGAGAGAGGGAACACAAGCAAGGGGAGTGGGAGGAGAAGCAGGCTCCCAGCTGAACAGGGAGCCTGACGAGAGGCTCAATCCCAGGACCCTGGGATCATGACCTGAGCTGAAGGCAGATGCTTAATGACTGAGCCACCCAGGTGCCCCCAGAAAGTAAGTTTTAAAAATAGAATTAAGAGAAATTTTGTGACTAAGATAAACAGTGACTTGCAAAGGTCCTGATAAAGTATTATCTTTTCTAATTAAATACCCCAGGGCAAAATTCTTTGTTAAAAGTATATGCTGCTCTGGGGCACCTGGGTGGCTTAGTCAGTTAGGTTAAGCATCTGCCTTCAGCTCAGGGTCCTGGGATGGAGCCCCACATCGAGCTCCCTGCTGAGCAGGGGGTCTGCTTCACCCTCTCCCTCTGCTCCTCCCCCACTTGTGCTCTATCTCAAATAAAAATCTAAAAAATAAAAAAGTATATGCAGCTCTGACTTGAGTAGTGAGAAATTTGTCCACTTTTAATCCCAGCTTATATTTTTCAGAGCAAATGGGAATAATAGAGCTTTCTATTCTTTGAAGTGTATTTGAATAAACTTGGTTAGAAAAAAACTTTTTATTGCTACTGCTTAGTACTTGCTTTTGGCTCTGCTTGTCCTTCATGGTAGTCAGCCTCTTCCTCATCAGGGAGTTCTGCCCTGTTAGCAAAAAGCCAACTTTTAAAAAACAAAAACAAAAAAACCCTGAAGTGGGTAGTTAGTATACACAGAACTATAACTGAGCCATGGAACTAGTAAGAGTGAGATTTTCCTAAACAATGGTAAATGCCTTGTCAAACAAGAGGAAACCTTCGCTTTAGGGTTAACGTGAGAACCAGAGATGACATTCTTTGTTAACAAAAGAATAAATTTTTGAAGCTCTTATACTGCCTTTATAAAGATGTCCATTTGGGTTGATGGAGGAAGAATAGTTAGCAGTATTATATTTCTGCTTTTTTGAAATATGATTCAACCTGATTTCGGAAATATTTTTCAGGGCCCGTCGCTCACTCCATTGGTTGAGCGTGCAACTCTTCATCTTGGGATTGTGAGTTCGGGCCCCATGTTGGGTGTGGAGCCTACTTTTTAAAAAAAAAAAAAAAAAAAAAACTTTTCTGGAAGGAGCGATTTATAAAAATATATATTAAATATGAAAAAGTGAGATTTTTTTAATTTAAGTAATCTCTAGAGCCAGTGTGGGGTTTGAACTCACGACCCCGAGATCAAGAGTTGCATGCTCTTCCAACTGAGCCAGCCAGGTAACCCTAGAAAACCCGTTTTTATAGTGAGGAATTAACTACTATTTGAACATATTTTAAAATGAAGAAACCATTTTTATGTGTTGGTATCTGTTATCCTCTGTTATCCCAGTCTTCAGTATTTACGTGAGGGAGCGTTATCTTAAGTTACAACTGAAAAAAGCTTTCAAGTTGGCACTTACCAGCTAAAGAACTGCTGAGTGGCTATGTGATTTAAAAAAAAAAAAAAAATTCAGTGTGCCTCACAGTATATCCAGCCTTGGCTATAGCGTCAAACCCCTAAGTATTAAGAACCCCTAAGTATTAAGAAATAAGGTCATCCACACTTCTGACTGTTCCCTACTTTGCTTCTCTTTGTAGAGTGACAACCAACAAGCTGCTGCTTTCCATCGTCATCTTACTGGAGCTGGCCATCCTAGGGGGCCTGGTGTACTACAAATTCTTTCACAAGCACTGAACTTCCTAAAGGGAAGGGTTTGTGGACCAGAACTTTGATCCTGTGAATGAATGGTGTTAAAGATGGGGAATAAGCATAGTGCTGCTGTGAGGTAATGGTTCGAGGATGCCCTGTGTAGCCAGACCATGGGAGGTGGGAGGGAAGACAAAAAACAGCGTAACTGTGAAGGAACAGCAACAAGACCAGTATGATATACCAACGTAATAAATGCTGTTTATGACGTCTTTAAATTTACATAGTATTCCAACATATTAATACCCTGTGACCTGCAAAAAAAAAAAAAACACCAAACTTACAGTAATATTATTGGTCACCAAAATGGAGGGGGAAAGGAAACTTTACAGTTGTTAAGAATGCGCAAATGTTCTCATTAAGGCAGTATTGACCCAGATGACCATTTAGTATGTGTCTCCTCAAATGCCTCATAATTCTGGAATGTCTTTCGTGACAAACATGTCAGCACACAAAATTTCCTAAATTCTCACACGTTCTTCCCTTTCTGATTCATCTGGTGAACTGGGAGTAGGAAGTTGGTCATAGACAATGTGCCCTCCCTCTCTTGTCTGACCAAAACTTGAAGCAATCACATCCACTGCCAGGCTAGCTGTAGCCTTGGCCTCTTCCTCTGAAGCCGCCAACTGAGGATTGACTTCAACAAGATCCAGTGCTGACAGCAACCCTGAAAGAACAAAATATGACAGAACCTCAGAAGCTACCCTAGCTGCTACTTTCAGGGTAGTAGAGGGTCATCCCACTAGACAGAACAAGCCAAGGTAAAAAGTCATTTTCTACTATTAAAATTACACACTGTCAGGAAGCCTCTTATACCTACCTCGTCTTGCAGGAAGTTCAAACACTGTATATTAGAGTAAGATTACAATTTATCATCCCTGTTCAACCAACTTAATAGGCAGAGCTGTCATGCTGTCTGGATAAGGAAGGAGCTTGTGGGGAAGAGGTAGACAAGGATTTTCCCACCTACTTGGGAAAATGTGTGTCATGTCCATTATTACTAGGAACCTTCCAGATGTCTGTCTATAGTTGTATGAAGAGATCATCTTCCCTCTTTTGAGCCATCCCATTTTTGAACTCTGTTGCTCTCTTAAGGCACCCCACATGCCCTAAGTATAGTCATTAGTGCATCTCTTAGTCTTATCCCTGCAGGTCTGAGCTGTCCCATCATAGTGACCCAATATCTTGCACTTAGTCAAGGAAAGACTTGGCCATACTTTAATTTGAACTTACTGCCTTCTGTAGGGATTAAGAACTTACACTAAAGGGTTTGAGAAGGGAAAAAGAACCTATCCAGACCTTCCTTCTACTTCGTACCCCCCTAACACACAAGCCTACTTCTCAGGTATTTTAACTTTTTTAGTTGGTTATTCTGGATGAAGTTAATCTACTTCTTCAAGTCATCTGAACTAGTTTGGAGAACACAGGTATGCAAATACTTATGGTAGCCGTCATGCCTAGAAACACGGGTGTATAGATCTGTTCAGCGTGCAGTCTTACTAGGAGTGCATAGTCCATGCATCTCATTTCAGCTAAACCTGAGTCTTTGGTATAGCCCAGAAGTAATCAAGAATGTCTGAGCTATTAAAAATAGCTATTACCCATGTTTTCCAGACTATTGTCACCCTCTAAGCAAAATGCTTTATGTAGCTAGTTAACACTGTTATGATAGTCTTTTGGAATAGAAATAATGTAGCAGGGGAGAGCGATGAGGTGTAACCACTACCCCACCTAACTACTAGAGATTACTAACCCCTGCTCTAAGTAGGATCATTGGGAACCAAAATGGAGGATTGAACACACAGGTTCAGTGGCCACTAACGAAAGGACAACTGATAACATCTAAGATTGTGGGTCTGCAAATGCGACTATCTTACCACCGTCAGACCTGATAAACCTAAGCATTCTTTTCCTTCCTTTAGTGTCTGAGATTCCATTAGGCTCCAGAGAGACCATTCCTCAATTTCCCTATGTATCCCAACCACTCAAGGGTTTCCTGTAGCTCTAGACCTTTCATGGTGGACTCTCTGCTGTTTAGACCCCAATTTCATGAAATGGTACTGAAGTATCACGTGGTAGTTGTTTAATTTTTGCAAGGAAAGGTCATTTAAGGTAACCTTCAGGGAACTAGAAGCTTTCTGACAGAAATGGAAACCGCAAACAAGGATGAATGTGGGGACAGTAACCTATGTAGCCAACTCAGTAATCTTTGTCAACCATTCATCTTTAGTATCCCCATATTAAAGCTCCTATCAAAGCTCTAGTATAAGGCATATCCTTTATGAAGGAACCCGAGATACTGTACAGCTTTGAAGTATCTTTAAGAGAAGGTTTAACTTCCCATTCTCAACTCCAAGGGAACTAACTCATTTTAATGTTAGGGTAAGCCTCTTGGCCTTGCCTTTTAATCTGAGTCTCCCTTTAGACAGTTCAGATGCAAAGAACTACATCGCTTTGGCAAGTTATTCTTGTATTTAATAAGTATTTAAGTAGACAGTTTTTTATTCAGTACTTATATTTTGATATGAGCCAGGTCCATACATGCCTTCAAATGACTATCTTTTATTAGCCTGACCATGGGGTTTTTCAAGAAGTTTAAACAACAACAGTATCTGTAATGATTTGAAAGCGAAGAAGCCCTCCAGAATGCAAGAGGCATCAGTGTATTTACTCTCACAGTTAGGTGGTTGATCCCTTCTTACCTGTATTGTGTATTTCCTCAGTAATGTACATGCCTTCTCGGTAGGTCAGTCCTCCAACAACAGGGGTTCCTGTGGCTGGAGCCAAGGTAGGGTCAAAGGCATCAATATCAAAACTCAGATGGATTGGCCTTTGTCTTCTTGAGGGGAAGATAAGAACAGTCATTTGGGTGTGCTTGGACATTGATCCTTTCTACAGTTGCAACTCCTTGATTTTGCTGCTGTTAGTCCTGGTACTTTGCTAATACACATTTCCAGGTTTTCTACTCTGGAAGTTACTATGTATTACCATATTTGCTTCCTACACACCACCTCATAATTTTGCCATTTGTTCTTTGTGCCTCAGACCAACTCCAGTTTGTACTTCTGACTTAACCTGCGCATTAGAGCCTTTCGCATTAACAGTTCTTCACTTCCCCCATGAGACCGGGCTCTGACAGAGTCTGACTCACATTAGACTGACCTAGGTTACAGTTGCTCTTACTCTCTCAGTGCAACAACAGCTGAACGGAATTGATTTGGTGTCTGCAATCTTATCTCCCAGTTTTAGCTTCAGTTTAGCACAGGTATCCTAAAGTAGAAACTAGCATCCGACACATATAGATAACTAAAATTTCTTACAGCTTAAGAAATGACATATTACTAGGAGGCAATTACATTAACCACTTGAACATAAAGTCTCAGCACTGAGAACATGCTCTTAAAACTAGCCTTTGACAATTCACAGACCTATACTGGGGCTAATAATACATTATACATTCATAAAAAATTAAAAATTAAAAAAAAATTTTAAAAATTAAAAAATTTAAAAAAACTAGCCTTTGATTGGCATGTATCTGCTATCTTTCTATATTACTAAGATTTGCTCAATGTAAAACTTTCAGATGAATCACAAGTGAGCTTAGGAAGAAGGGGGCAGTTGTGAATTCTTCCCATCTCAAAAGATGAGCACTAAAAATGGAGCTAAAGAGAAATTCATGAGACACAGAGGAGGTGGCCAGTGACTTCAAGGAAACCCCATCTCAACCCCAGAGGAAGAATAGGACCTATGTTTCATAATCTCCCTTTCCAAATTATTTGTTTTCTGTGTGTACATATTTTGCTTTTATTTTAAAAGAAAAGCTGTTATCCTTAAGAGATAGGCTAAAGTGTGCTGCTCACTGGGAGTCTGCCCTATTTCCTTTGGGACTTTTCCAAAGTCCCAAAGTAGACATCCATTATAAGTTACTTACTTTCCAATTAGCAGATCAAATGTCTGTTCCATGACCTTCTGAATACCAAGTCGATCTATGTCTCTCATGGAAAAATACTGGATATCATAATTCTTTAAAATAAAACTGTGTGAGAGATAAAGGAAGGAGTCCTTAGTTTAGTATATGTGCTGCCAAAGCAAGCACAGGGGTCCTTAGTTTAAAGAACATTTTTAATCATTGTGGGGGGGGGGTGTCTGTCCTGTTAGTAACTTATATTAAGGCAAGGAACACCCTGTCAAAAACATAAATGGTTGGGATAGACCCAAAGCTTAACCCCAGTATATCAACTTACTGTTCGGGAGGGTCCACATCTCTTAGACCAATATACACAATACTTGGGGAAGAGATACAAGGTTTGATCCAGGAAAATCCTGGGAGTTGTGGTACCTGTCAAAAGAGGAATGGACAGGACTCATCAAGGATTCTTGGTCTCACCAAGATAATCACTTTCCCAACATATGCCATCTGCTTTCTCCTCCTACCTACAGGACATGCTTAAAGCAACACAAGACACACCTGATCTGGGAAAGAGAACTTTAAAAAGCGGAAATGATTCAGAAGGCAGCTGAAGAACAGATTTCTCAGAATTAAAAAAAAAAAAATTTCTCCTAAGGTGGCCACGGTTTCTCATTAACTTACCTAAATAGCAGGAATACTGCTGATTAGCCCTTTTCCACCCCTTTGTACATTACCGAATTGTTTACAGATTGGTTCTTGAAACACAATCTGGTTGCCATCTTAATTTGTCTACAGCCAAAACACAAATTCTGCCTAATGAATAACTTTTGTACTATCCTGGTTTAACTTGGTCCCTCACTGAGGGGAAGAATATACAGATTCTAGTCTATGCTTAACATGGACTCCCATGTCTTCTGACCAACCTAGGAAAATATTACCTAGAGATAATCATGATTTTTGCTTTCCTCTAGACCAGTGGGTCTGAGAGTGAGGCAGGCATGGTAGCCTCTAACCAAGAAGTCCTCCTGCGGTGGGTATATCAATCACTAGAGTTACTATCCACTGCCACTTTCCTTTCTTGCAAATTATGACACACACCCTCCCCCCAGAGCAGGGGACCATGTCCTAGTAGTCTTTATATCCCTAGCATCGACTAGACTGCTTAGCGCATAATAACGTTTAATGAACAAATGAAGGTACACTAAACATTTCTACCACCACCCTCAACCCATCCTTCCTAGAAATCTTACCAAACTAGTTCTCAAAGCCCCAGCATAACCCCTGCAAAGCCATTTAGCCTTTTCATTTCAGCCCACTGACCTTGTCCTGTAGTTCTCTGAGAAGAAATGAAACTGGCTGTCCATGGAGATTTCCAGATGAAGTGGTAAGGGGTGTATTGATGTCAGCGTGGGCATCAACCCAGATCACACAAAGATCTGGGCAGTGCCGGGCGTGGCCACTAATGGTACCAATTGCCAGGCTACAAGGAACAAACACAGTAATTGAGGCCCTCTGTTTGGCAAACACCACTAATAACAAATATCCTCAGTCAGTGCAGCTCACACTTTGTCCTCAGGGCAAAGTCAGGGCCCCAGACTAAGGCTGGATTTGGATGACCAAAAGTCTCCAGGCCTGTAGTTCCAAAGATTAACCTTGAATGAGGGAGAAAGAAGGTTCCAAAGATTCAGAGCTTGTTGACTGGTTACCCTTTTAGTTTGACAGATGTCAGTATTCCCCCTCAAATCCCTAAAATTTGATTCATTAGCCCTGGCCCAGGAAAGGACCTCAATATTGTTCAGTGAATGAAATCCAGTTAAATGAAAGAAAAAATACATATACATCCACACATGTGTATATGTATATAAGAAGAAGAAAAAATTTTCTGAGTATATGATTAGTTAGCATGTATATCCCCCATTTTACCTGTGAATTCTCTTGTTATTCTTTTATTAGCAAAATAACTAATACAATAAGCCATGAACAAAATGCCTGTAAGATCAAAGATTTTTTTCCCCTCTTTCCTCTAAATTATTCTATTTCAAAAACTTTTTTTTTTTAAGATTTTATTTATTTATTTGAGAGAGAGGCAGTGAGAGAGCATGAGCGAGGAGAAGGTCAGAGGGAGAAGCAGACTCCCCGTGGAGCTGGGAGCCTGATGCGGGACTCGATCCCGGGTCTCCGGGATCATGACCTGAGCCGAAGGCAGTCGTCCAACCAACTGAGCCACCCAGGCGTCCCTCAAAAACTTTTTTTTAATGGTTCCTCTATCACACAGGAATTTTTTACTATTTGTGCCTTACCTTAAGAAAGAAAATTATGTTACACAGTCCTGAACTCAGATAAATTACCATATTGCTATAAGGCAGTATCCTATGAACTTTATATATAATATATAAATGTCTATTATATATTTTATATATTATATTCAGTTCATATTCAAAATATATAACATATAAATGTGTAATATTTTTAAAGAAATCCAGTTAAATGATGTGTTCTACATGTAAGAACTCACAAATATTTAATACCTCTTAAGGAAGACCAGGGAGATCTAATTATTTTCAAAGAATCAGTCATTCACTTTTTAAGGATAAAACTTTGCATTATAGTTTTTTAGCAAGTAACAATTTTGACATTTCCTTTTAGGAAGTATCACATAAAGACCTTAAAGTAATGGGAACCCAATTAAAGACCTCATTTAGATGACTGAATAAATGTTTATTTGCATGTTATCTTCTATATATTAGCATGGCATTCAAATATCCATGTTTGGTTTTTTGACTCTCCTTGTCCTTGGACTCTGTGTACATTGGCCAACTGTCCTGTCCCAGTTGTAGGAATATAGCTAATGAAATCCTGTTTGGAAAGCTTCCCAGTAACTGAAGAATTTGACATAGATGGGAGATGCAACTTAAGCATCTAAGGAACTAACTACAGCTTTCCTTAGTATGGCATGAGACAGCATTTTAAGCTCCATGCTCCATGTAGGGTCTTTTTGAAGGATAGCACAGTCTAGTGTGAAAAGTAGTGGATTAATTCAGAATACCAGGTTTTTCCCAGAAAGGGAAATTTCTGGGAAATTTAGGTGATTTAGGACAAATTATCTAGTTTTACTATAGTTTCCTTTTTCTAGAAGAAGGCAATAATTTGTCTTATTTAAGTCAGAGTTAGTCTGATGTCTAAGGGAATACTTTATACTATGTAAAAGGAGCAGGGTGACCTAATGATTCCACCTTCCTTTAAAATGTTCAGTAGCTTTTCAGTTTATATACTTATCCCTTCCTTCTAGAATCTTCAGATGACCTAGGTTTGAGCACTGAACAGGGAATAAGGAATAGTGACAGGGCTGCAATAGACAGCTATAGACAAAAGCCAAAGACTATGATAATCAGACAATCATTAGAAGGTCAATACAAATGAGAGCGAACACTGAGCTAAGAGGAATATCCACCCTCTAGTTGATTTCATTTGATCGCTGTGAGAACCTGGACTGCTCTTACTCTACCTAAAATTTTATTCCTAATGAGGAAATCTACCTGCACTTAAAATTGTAACAAAGATTTCAACCTCTTTTAAGGGAAAAAAAAAAAGCTCTCTGTGCACCACAGGGGAAGTTACTGGATTGGCTCTCAAAAGAAAATTTAATTGCCTTCAGAGGTCACACTGAATTTTAATCCCACCCTGCTACTTCCTGGTTCTAGAAGTAGAGTTATCTGACCTCTGTCCCTCAGTGTTCCTAGCAGTAAATCAGGTAAAACTGTATCTGCCGCATGGCATTATGAGGGGTAAATGAGAATATATATGAAGTGCCCAGTCAGCAATCCCAGTATTTGAATGCTGTTTTTCTTTCTACCAAAACCCTTTATTACTTAGCTCAATAGGACTCCTCTGGCCCAGAATGATCTCTCCCTTTTCTAAAATTCTGTAGAATTCAGTATATTTTTTAAATCCTATGTGTATTTCATCTAGTCCTAGGTCACAATTTCCACAATCCCTAGCATTGCTTGAGAACACACCAAGCAGTGTTCAATAAAGTACATGCTGACTCCCTAAGAGAAGGACCTATTAGTCACAGTGAAGGTAGAGAACATAGTCACATGGCAAGTGGGAAATCTATAACCGGTTAGCAGAAATGCTTTAACTAACACACACACACACACACACAGACTACTGATGGATCCTTCTGATTTTCCCAAATGGCCAAATGAAGGTCATAAGACCTTTCTTCTTAGGAAAACTTTACAAGAGATAAGCACAAAATGAAATAGGAACACACCATGTCTAAAAACTTTGCTTAGTCTACCTCTGAGCTTGTCATCATACTATCCAATGTGCAGCTCAGGATCTTAGCTATAAATGCTATTAAGCACATCATGTCATAAAAGTTCTGAAGGGTACTGTCCTCTTAAGTGGGGAAACAAGACAAACTAACTGATTAGCCCAAAGCACCATACAAGCCAGCTCCCCCACCACCCCTGCATCCCAGCTTACCTGTGGTCTCCTCCCACAGTGACACAGCTATAGCCACTTGACACGGCTCTACTAACCACCTCAGCCAGTTCCTGGTTGGCAAGGCCCACTGAGCGAGGATTCGCTATCAGGTTGTTGTAGAGATCATCTTTAGGGACTGGAGTAAAACTCAAATCTCCAAAATCTTTTAGGCGGCAGCCTGGAAACACATGGGGGAATGACAAGATTAATTGTATGTTATTCCAACCCTTACTGGCCTGGGCCACAAATCAGAACTCGTGACAAAGTACATGTCATACTCATTTTACCACAGTAAAATCCAAAATGTCATGTGACTGGCAGGATGGTCTCATTCTCCCAGCAATCCTGTGGGGGTAGATCCCATTAGGAATGCCATTTTACAGACAAAGATGCTTGGATTTGGAAAGTGAAGTCCAAAAACATCCACTGGTTTAACCCAACAGTCACAAAATTGGTAGCAATTAGACCTTAGATATCCCAGAGTTATAGAGTACAAGTAAAATACCAAAAGGAACCACAGGATTTACAGTAAATTAAGTACTATTAATTTAGATAAAAAATACATAGAAATCTTCATGTTATAAGCTTTTATTTTTTAAGATTTATTTATTTGAGAGAGAGAGCATGAGAGGGGAGAGGGTCAGAGGAAGAAGCAGACTCCCTGCCAAACGGAGCCCAATGTGGGACTCAGTCTCAGTACTCTGGGATCACGACCCAAGTTGAAGGCAGTCATCCAACCAACTGAGCCACCCAGGCACTCATAAACTTTTTTTTTTTTTTAAATGAAAGGCCAATCTGAGGATCTAAAGCATCCTAAAAGAGAAAGGCCAAACATTTGTTATGTACAAAGATCCTAGGCAGTGTTTTAATTGCTTGATGTAAATTATTTTTTTGACTGATTTTTTAAATGACTTATTTATTTACTTACTTATGTTAGAAAAGGGAGGAGAAAGGAAAACAGAATCTCAAGCAGACTCTGCACTGAGCGCGCAGAGCCGGACTTGGGGCCAGATCTCACAACCCTGAGATCATGACCTCAGCCAAAACCAAGAGTTGGACAATTAACTGAACCACCCAGGCGCCCCGTTTGACATAAATTATTTAAACTCACAACAGTCCTATTGGCAACTAAAACATGCCATTCTATAGATAGGAAATAAAGTCCCCAAATCACATAGCTGCTAAGTGGCAGAAGCAGGACCCAAATTATCTGCCCCTAAAATGTGTATTGACTACAGTTTGTTTCCCAAAGAATCCCTCTTGATTCCTCCCTGTATAGAACAGGTGAGACCTTTTTGGGAAGACCGACAAGATACCAGAATGCTGAAGCAGCAGCGAACCCACTGTGGCATACTCGTAGACCACCTGCTGGCCACATCCTCCAAGTAGCTGACACGGCAGCAGTGGCAGCAGCACTCGCTCCTAAGGCACCTGTGCAGAGCCAGTTAGGAGGCAATGCCCGCAGAGAAGCCAGAGATGGTGAATACACACATGCGGGACAGCAACGACCTGCCCAAGACCGTGGACAGCACGGTGGGCCTCAACAGCAAGACCTTCACCCAGGTGGCCTTCAAGCCCAAGAGGACAGCCACTACCTGGGCGAGTCCTCCCCCATGTACAAGCCCATGACTATGGCTGGCCCACCATCTGGGTCACCCACTCCTCTAACTCAATCCCCCTCAAGTAGCCCATTAGGTCTAAAAGTATAGCCTTCTCTTTTAAAAAACTGTTTTGAAAGAACTAGTGATACATTCTGACAATGTGCTAGAATACTTCCCTCAGATTTCACGTATTCCAGAGAACTATGCCACCTTCACTGCACGTTCATTTTTTACTTAAGTACTATTCTTGCCATGTAACCATATATCAAGAAATTGGTTGGTGCCATTTTTAGGGTTAGGCCTAAGAAACCCAACTCTCTCATAAACAGATCTGAACTGTCAGGGAATATAACGTTACCAGAGATTGTATCCTTAAGGCCCTGCTTCTCAAGTGGGAGTCCAGGTAATTTTGGGGGATGGGTGGGGAGAGGAGTGGTCACAGGATAGTAATACAGGTGGAGGTTTTAAAGATTTTTATTTATTTATTTATCTTTATTTATTTTTATTATTTATTTATTTATTTATTTGAGAGATCACAAGTAGGCAGAGAGAGAAGGGAAGCAGACTCTCCACCGAGCAGAGAGCCTAATGTGGGACTCGATCCCTGGGCCCTGAGATCATGACCTGAGCCGAAGGCAAAGGCTTAACTCACTGAGCCACCCAGGCACCCCACAGGCAGAGATTTAATACTAGATTAAGATCATAGGTGCCTGGGTGGCTTAATAGGTAAGTGTCTACCTTTGGCTCAGCTCATGATCTCAGGGTCCTGGGATCAAGCCCTCCATCAGGCTCCCTGCTCAGTGGGAAGTCTGCTTCTCCCTCTCCTACCATTCCCCCAACTTGCTCTCACACATGTTCGCTCTCTGAAATAAAATCTTAAAAAAAAAAATTTGGATTAAGATGAGCATGGACCCATCTTGAATTTAAACTACAGTTTTGAGCTTTATACCTTTTTTTTCCCCTAAAGTATTTAATTTGAGAGAGAACACGCACACACAGGGTCGGAGAGGCGGAGAGTCCCAAGCACGCTCTGCACTGCACCTGGAGCCAGACACAGGGCACCATCCCACAACTAGGAATCCCGACCTGAGCTGAAGCCAAGAGTCAGACAACTGAACTAACTGTGCCACCCAGGTACCCCTTGAGCTTTACCTCTTGAATCTATACTCAATTCAAAGCTAAACAACCAAGAGAATGTAAAAATTTGAGAAGCAGTGACTTGTAACAAAAGGCCATCCAATGAATCACCACTTTTTAAAAGGAATACCAGAAGCAAAATGGAAAACCTAATTCTATTCCTAAAATTAAGAAGCAGCTACAGCTGCAGAATTTTTAAGATTTTATTTATTTATTTGACAGAGATCACAAGTAGGCAGGCAGAGAGAGAGGGGGAAGCAGACTCCCTGCTGAGCAGAGAGCCCCATGTGGGGCTCGATCCCAGGACCCTGGGATCATGACCTGAGCCAAAAGCAGAGGATTTAACCCACTGAGCCACCCAGGTGCCCCTACAGCGCTGCAGAATTCTATGTATCTTTTGGTCATTGCATTTTTTTTTTAATGGTTTAGGATTTCTGATAATTTTTTTAAAAAGATTTTTATTTATTTATTTGACAGATCACAAGTAGGCAGAGCGGCAGGCTGGTGGGGTGGGGGGGTAAGCAGGCTCCCCGCCGAGCAGAGAGCCCGGTGAGGGGCTCGATCCCAGGACCCTGAGATCATGACCTGAACTGAAGGCAGAGGCTTAACCCACTGAGCCACCCAGGCGCCCCTGCATTTTTCTTAAAGATTTTATTTATTGGGGTGCCTGGGGGGCTCAGTTGCTAAGTATCTGCCTTTGGCTCAGGTCATGATTCCAGGGTCCTGGGATCGAGCCCCACATCAGGTTCCCTGCTCAGCAGGAAGCCTGCTTTTCCTTCTCCCACTCTCTCTGTGTATATTCCCTCTCTGCCTCTTGCTTATATTCCCTCTCTCGCTGTCTCTCTCTCTGTGTCAAATAAGTAAAAATCTTTAAAAATAAAAATAAAAAAAGATTTTATTTGTCAGAGTGCACACAAGCAAGGGGAATGGCAATTAGAGGGAGAAGCAGCCTTCCTGCTGAGCAAGGAGCCCAAGGCAGGACTTGATCCCAGAACCCTGGGGTCATGACCTGAGCCAAAGGGACCTGCTTTAACCAACTGAGCCACCCTGGCACCCCAGTTATTGAATTTTAAAATATAATCCTAAAAATGCCCAGAGATCTGGAAAACTGAGAGAGAAAATATTGAAGGTAGGAGAATACAATAACAGTCCAAAGTCACTGGGATCCAAGAGAAAAAAGTATGACCAAATAAAACATCTATAAAAATCCTTTAAAATGATAAAAAAACATAAGGGATATGCACTTTATAAGATCTCAGTACAGGGGCGCCTGTGTGGGTCAGTGGGTTAAGCCTCTGTCTTCGGCTCAGGTCATGATCTCAGGGTCCTGGGATCGAGCCCCACATCTGGCTCTCTGTTCAGCAGTGAGCCTGCTTACCCCCTCCTCCTCTGCCTGCCTCTCTGCTTGCTTGTGATCTCTCTCTGTCAAATAAATAAATAAAATCTTTAAAAAAAAAAAAAAAGAGGATCTCAGTACGGAGGCACCTGGGTGGATCAGTCAGTGAAGGCTCTGCCATCAGCTCAGGTTATGATCCCAGGGTCCTGAGATCAAGCCCCCACATCAGACTCCCTGCTCCGCAGAGAAACTGCTCTTCCTCTCCTGCTCCCGCTGCTTGTGCTGTCAAATAATCTTTATCAGGTCTTGCTATTGGCAATAATCTTGGGCTGGACAGATTCTGAATATCAGTTTCTCCTTCCCTGTCCATGTTTATCTGTGTACCCCCTTGAGCCACATCAAGCATTTCGGTTCTTAGTAGGTATAAGACATCAGGGCATGCCTGGTGTTTTATAATATTAAGCGTATAAATAGAAAAGCTTGTGCCTGCTTGTGATCTCTGTCAGATAAATAAATAAATAAATAAATATCTTTAAAATACTTAGCCATAAAAAGAATGAAATCTTGCCATTTGCAACAACATGGATAGACCTGAAGGACATTATGCTAAATGAAATAAGTCAGACAGAAAGATACCATATGATTTCACTTATATGTGAAATCTAAAAAACAAAACCAGAAACAGACTCAAATACTGTTGCCAGAGGGAGGAGGGTAGAGGGATGGGCAAAGTAGGTGAAGGGGATTAAGAGGTGCAAACTTTCAGTTATAAAATAAGTCCTGTATACTCAGTAATATTGTAGTAACATTGTTTGGGGACAGGTGGTGACCCCTTATGGTGAGCACTGTGGATCTACAGACTTGTCCAATCACTATGTTGTGTACTTGAAATTACTATTGTATGTCAACTATACCTCAATAATAAAATTTAAACAAAAACCCTTCTCTTCCTGGGTCTACAAAACTGAGGACCAGACCCCCTGAAAGGATTAATATCTTAAGAGAGCCTGCCTGAGTTGTCCACCCTATAAAGACTCCCAATTCTGCTATTTTCCAAAAAAAAAAAAAAGTGCCAGGTAAGGACTAAGGACAATGAGTGTTAAATGACTTAAAGGAAATTCAGAGGATTGGGGGGTGGGGTGGGGGTCAAAGAATGACTCCCCCATCAAGTAAAGTTTATACTAGCATTGTTTTGCTATTTTTGCTGTTCTCTTTCCTTACTGGTAGAAAATTTTTATAAAATCAATAAGGAAGTATCTAATCATGAAAGTCCCTACCCCACTTCCCAGGCTTGACTACTCTAGCTTTACAGATCTTTGTACATAAACACAATTCATACTATTTTTAAGTAAGGTGTTGGAGTATGCTTAGCTGCTGTAACTAATCTTCCCCCACAACAATGGCTCAGACCCAGTAAACTGGTTTCTTGTTCATTTAACATCCCAGCAGGGGGTGGAGGGGTGGAATTCTAGGTCAGCAGGAAGCTTTCCTCCATGCAGTGATTCAGAGATCAAGCTCATTCTGGCTTGTGGCTCTGCCGTCATGAGAGCTTTGCCATCTGTGTGGCTAAGGTTGGGTCTCCCTGGGGTCAAGGCAGCAGGAGAGGAATAAAGAAGGCTCGTCTACTTTTAAAGGCTCTGGCCTAAAAGTGGCTCATCATACCTGCTCACATGGCACCAATCAACAAAGGCAGATCTAACTTCTGTCCAGAAGAGAATGGGTTTTGGCAGACAGCTAGCCATCTCTGCCACAATCTCTACTTTTAATTTCTACTGCCATAACCTTTAAGTGATTAAGAACTCACAGTACTAAAGCCTATGTTGCTGATTCTAACTATTCTAGTTCATTACAGAGCTGAGTTGGTGAACATACTAGGCCATCCTGATACAGCCTCTTAGGACCTTTCTGTGGCGATTTCTTTAAGTTAGGAAGGCCCAAGAAATGGTCTCACTGATTTCTAGAGAATCTTAGAGTCCTAGTGAGAAGAGCAAATATTACAATATGGGAAGAGTGTCTGTCTGTCATGCTTGAAGGCGCTGTCCCCCTGTTGGACTTTGTGGCTCAGGTCTAGATTGGATGAGACGATGTTGCCCTGCTGCCCTTTCTTCCCAGAAGGCATTGTAGGACAATGTAGGACAACTTAAGACTTCAAAGAAGCTCTCCTGACAAACTGATTTGAACCAACCTGAGAGGGCTCTCGTGTTTACTTGCAGTGGGGAAAGGACAGCTCTGCAGACACTGGCACAGCCTCGCTGCTTCTCTCTGCAGTGAGGGTAATAAAAATCCACAGAATACTATACTTAAGAAAAACGGGGGGGGGGGGGTGTGTGCCTGGGTGGCTCAGTGGGTTGAAGCCTCTGCCTTCTGCTCAGGTCCTGATCCCAGGATCCTGGAATCGAGCCCCGCATCTGGCTCTCTGCTCAGCGGGGAGCCTGCTTCCCCCTCTCTCTATGCCTGCCTCTCTGCCTGCTTGTGATCTCTGTCAAATAAATAAATGAAATCTTTAAAAAAAAAAATCCACAGAATACTACTGATCTTTTAAGCCGAAATGTCACCTTTGGCCTTGATAAACCCCTCCAGGCTCCATCAGAGAGGAGGGAGGACAGACATACATCAGCAGAATGATGCAACACACTGTTGGAGAAGAAATCAAAACAGCCCTCCCTGACCTTAGCAGTATCTGGGGACAGCACTTCTGTTCCAGGGCCCCGGATCTCTGGGGAATCCCTGAAGGAAGCCAGTGATAGGGAAAGGAACAAAATGATCTCCATCCACCACACTGTTCTAGATGTTTCACAGAGAGCAGCCAATCCTCACAGCCTCGGCTGCCATCAGCATCCACCCAGTGGAGAGGAGGAAATTCAGCCAAGTGAATAGCTCCAACTGTGTAGGACAAGCCTGAATCACTTTCTCACTAGAGACTCACATGAGACAGTGTTCTGAATCAGCAGCCCCTAAAGGGGCCCCATTCTGTCTCCTGCTTTGACTTCCACTTACAGGAAGCTCTAACTGCTTCCAAGGCTCCCACAAGGCAAGAGAAATGGCCTCAGGAGGAGGCTGACACACAGAAGAGTCTGCCACACCACAGGGAGCCCACTAGCAGAATAACAGATTTCAAGAAAAGCTAGGAACCGAGTAGCGTGCAGTTTTTTTTAAACTGTTCCCGAAGGGTAGCACCTGGGTCGCTCAGTGAGTTAAAGCCTCTGCCTTTGGCTCAGGTCATGATCCCAGGGTCCTGGGATCAAGCCTTGCATCAGGCTCTCTGCTCAGCGGGGAGCCTGCTTCCCCCTCTCTCTGCCTGCCTTTCTGCCTGCTTGTGATCTTTGTCAAATAAATAAAATATTTAAAGAAAAATAAAATAAACTGTCACTGAATAGGATGGCATGTTTATTATGAATCGTCAGGAAGAACAAGTCAGTGAAACTCGGAGAAAGAAAAAGACACAGATCTCACTTGGAGCTGGGAGGATACAAATATTAATGGCTTTTTAAAATTTACAGACTCAAATATCATACAGGACAGACTTAGCCCCAAAGGGAATTCCTGGTATTATAAGGGAATGTAACTGCTAATCCTTAGAACCTCAAAACTGTACCTAGAAAACCAGCTTATTGAACACAAAGTTATGAGGTTACCAGAGGTCTAAAAGGGGAAAAGGCCAGAGTTACTTCAGGCCATTTGAAATAAGAATTTCTCTCTTATCTCTAAAATGTGGATTTGGGTAATAACCTTTGAAGAGGCTGTTACTTAAGGCAAAGTCGTTTGATTACCACTAAGAAAATGCAGATGTCTGCATTTTAGTAAGTGCATCTGACTGTAGGGGCTGTACAACCCCCAGAATCAGGAGTCCCAGAGGCCTCTCAAAATCTGCTCTTTGCGGGGCGCCTGGGTGGCTCAGTGGGTTAAGCCTCTGCCTTCAGCTCAGGTCATGATCTCAGGGTCCTAGGATCGAGCCCCACATCGGGCTCTCTGCTCAGCAGGGAGCCTGCTTCCCCCGCTCTCTCTGCCTGCCTCTCTGCCTACTTGTGATCTCTCTCTCTCTGTCAAATAAATAAATAAAATCTTTAAAAAAATTTTTTTTAAAAATCTGCTCTTTGCTTCTTAGTCTCTGGCTCCAAAATACGCTGAGTGTATCGGGGAAAGAAATCCCATCACGAAGATAACACCTATTTTTTCTGGTTCACTTCTGGGTCTCTGAGAGGACTGCTTTAGCCAGGGCTCTCAACATTTTCCTCACTCAGTTATCTGAGGCAGTGAGGAGCTGGCTGAGGAAGACCAGGGCAGGGAGAGTGGCTTGAGGAAGAAGGGTGACCCCGGGCTTCTAGGCTTCATGTCAGACATGTCCATCTGACATGCACCAGAGTTCACCTCAAAAATCAAATGATATAAACATGGTGTCCATAGATGCCTTTGCAGGAATGGGATCCTTGAGTAAAAAATTCTAAATACGGGACTTGAAAATTTAGTTCAAGACATGTAATGGAGATGACTTGCAACACCATTTATAGTTTTCTTGCTACTTGGTTCTCTGGCTACATTGGTCCTTCTTTCCTAAGGAGAAGAGAGTGTCACCGTCTGAAGATAAGCTGAGTAACGTATGCCCTCTGGACCAAACTCACGTCAACCCTCGAAGCTCCTCTAGACCATGGCGAACCAGCTCAGGCTTTTGCAAACGGACCATTAGCTGGTGGCGCCCCAGCAGCCTGGTTCCAGTGCAGGCAGGGATGGAGGGAGAGGAGGGTGCCTCTGGCTTCCCAAGTCATAGCAACATAACCATCTCCTCCATTCAGAACAAGATCGTTGAGCTTCTCTGGAAGAGAGATCTGCTAGTGGTAACAGGCCAACAAAACTTCAACCTGCTCCAATGAAGAACCACAGAAGAGACAATGACAATCCCTGGGGATAAAGAACCGCTCTCCAGAAAATGTGATCTTTTCTAAGTTCTTCATATTCGACCTTGTTCCAGAAAAGATTTGAAGGGAAATGTATCAGACTAGTGACTGACTACAGCTTCACGAGCTAGCAGTTCTGATGTACAGCTCCCTGCCCCAGAGCTTGGGCTGGCATCCTAGGGAGTGTTCCCCAGGAACCTGGAACCAGACAGACCACATTCCAGACCCCTCTAGGCGGAAAGCAGAGTGTGGATAGCCAGCCACAGGAGGTCAAATGCCACAAGAGACCCAAAAGGAAGAATTCTTGCCCTCTGGCCCCTAACTTCCTGGAAGACAAGTCAAGATCGCCAACCAAGTTCAGTTTCTGAGCTTGTCCTATATCTCACATGCTCTTAGAAGTATTACTTGAGATAACAAGGGAAAGCCTCCACATGCTAAGGTTTATATCTTAGTTCAACTGGATGAAGCATCTTTGTGGTTTTTGTGCCCCACCCTACCGTTTCTCTTTTCCTTGAAACTGATGGCGTAACCTAAGACTTCCCAAAACCTGTTTGTGATAGACTGTCATTTTGATAAAATCAGGTTTTGGTGAGAAGTTGCAAACACACACAGGCCCACAGATTGCACACTGAAACGGCTGCTAGAGTCTCCAGCTCACACACAGCTTGAATCTTCCAAATCTATGAAATACTACTAAGGCAAAGCCAATTAATCTTGGAACACCGACTCTCTGAAGCCCTAAGCACGATGCCATCCCCTCTGTGACTCAATTCTTGGGTCACACAGGAAGGAGTTTTTTAATTCTTTTCCTCTTCAGTGGTTTCTGACCTTGTGGCCTGGGGGAAGGAGCCAAGAAGATTTGGTCTTTCTTCTCTCAATCTGAGCATTACCACAACTGTTACATTAATACACCCTCATATCTGAATCTTGAAGGTATTAGCCAGCAATAAAAGTGGAAGAGGGAAAGGCTTACAGGCAGAAGAGGCACAGAATACCTTCAGCCCTACAGAACAATTCACAGTTCCCGGGGGCCCAGGGTTCCTGGGAGGACTGTGGAGAAGAGGAGGGTGGGCAGGGGGTATGCAGGGGTGGGGGTAGAGGTGTTGCAAAAGGAGAATGACAGTGGGGAAGGGGCAGGACACAGATCCTACTAAGGTTTCCACGTCAAGAAGTGGCCAATCAAATCTGTGCTGCAGATTTTAATGCCCTGGGGGCCTGAGGAAAATGGAGTGGCCCAGAGAAGAGCAGTTCCACAAGAAGGGGGGGGAAAAGACAAGGCCATAGGAGAGAAGCAACAGATGGTGGTAATACTTACAGTGGGAATGGAGATTAAGGGCCCTCACACCTGCTCTCTGGCTTACTACCAGAGTTGAGGAGGACACAGGGGAAGAGAGTGAAGAAGATGAGAAGTTCGGTACTAGATAGATGGCCTTGAGGTGTTAGAGACTATCTTGTTGAAACTACATGGAGTGGCACCTGGGTGGCTCAGTTGAGCATCTGCCTTTGGCTCAGGTCATGATCACACGGTCCTGGGATAGATCCCTCTTAATTGGGGCTCCAAGCTCAAGGGGAAGTCTGCTTCTCCTCTCCCTCTGCCCCTCCCTGCGTCCGTGCTCTCAATCTCTAATAAATAAAATCTTTTTAAGAAACACATGGAAACCAGTAAATGGATCAATTCTAGGCCATGTTCAATGACAAATAACATCACTTCTGATGGAAGTATACTGCCACCACCTTTGCTGCTGAACAAGAAGAAAGAGCCTGAATCTGACCAAGGGTCTAGATCCAATCATCAGTTTACAGGAAATACAGAAGACAAAACATAGGGCATCTAGGTGGCTGAGTTGGTTAAGCATCTGTCTTCAGCTCAGGTCATAATCAGGAATCCTGGGATAGAGCCCTCAATTAGGGCTCCAAGCTCATCAGGAAGTCTGATTTCCTCCTTCCCCCCGCCACCTCCCCCACCCCCCATGCTAGAAAGCATGTGTGCATGTGCTCTCTCTCTCAAAAAACTAAAATTTAAAAAAAAAAAAAAGGAAAAAGAAAAGAACACATCGTAGGACAGCACAGAGATGCATCCTGCAAAATTCAAACAGATTATACAAATGACCCACTTTCCTCCACAAATACACAGCAAGAAAGAAAAAACAAAAAAGGAACGAGGAACCTATCAAGGATTTAAGAGATATCAATCAATATAGAACTTATTTGGATCCTGAGTCAAACAAACTAAAAAATAAGCACAAAAAGACTAATTCGAACAACATCAACTTTAACTGGTATAAGGACAGAGACAAAATAAAAGTTGACTGAATTTTCCCTATTTATTTTTTTAAAAGATTTTATTTATTTGACAAAGAGATCACAAGTAGACAGAGAGGCAGGCAGAGAGAGAGGGGGAAGCAGGCTCCCCGCCGAGCAGAGAGCCCAATGCGGGGCTTGATCCCAGGACCCTGAGATCATGACCTGAGCCAAGGCAGAGGCTTTATAACCCACTGAGCCACCCAGGAGCCCCTGAATTTTCCCTATTTAAAATTATTATTATTTTTTTTTAATATTTTATTTATTTATTTGACAGAGAGAGAGATCACAAATAGGCAGAGAGGCAGGGTGAAGCAGGCTTCCCACTGAGCAGAGAGCCTGATGTGGGGCTTGAACTCAAGACCCTGAGATCATGACCTGAGCTGAAGGCAGAGGCTTCAACCCACTGAGCCACCCAGGTGCCCCGAATTTTCCCTATTTAAAAGAGAAAATACTTCTTGCTCCCTTCTGAGAATTTTCTTCTCTGCCCTTTTCAAATGCATGTAAATATAACAATTAGATAAGCCTCTGGCCAGTCTCCCAACCCAGGAAATGTTTCCTGAGGACTGGAGATTAAGAGACTAACTTCTGTCTACACAGGGGATGGGCAGCCTGCTCCAATTTGCAAAACTACCTCCTGCTTAGAATATGAGAAGTTTGTTTCCCCCCTGCTGGTTGTTCAAATTTCTATGAGAAAGTTAGGATGAGCTCTGACAAATGGTACTGTTCAAGTCCTCTAACTGGTGGACCAGTCACTGTTTATCTTGAAAACACATAATGGGCTGCACCTGCATGGCTTTATAAAATGGCCAGACTTCTTCATCTTCAAAATCTCTTAGACTGCCTGATTTAATGCTTATTCAATAAACTGTTTTCTTTCTCTACTACCTTTGTGGAAAGATTCTCTCGGTTGGGAGATTTTTTTTTAATTATTTTCTCAACCCTGGGCATTTGATATTAACTTCTTTTGGTGTGATAACGGTATTATTGTTAAATAAAGATATATATATATAAAGATATATATATATCTTTAAGATTTAAGTAGGCCCCATGCCCAATGCAGGGCTTAAACCCATGACCTTGAGATCAAGACCTGAGCTAGGACCAAGAGTCAGACACCCAACCGACTGAGCCACCCGACACTCTAAATTTTAAAGAATTCTTATAATTGGAAGATGTCTAATAAAATATTTGCAGATGAAACAATATGATGTCTGTGATTTGCTTCAAAAGGCATGGAGTAGGGGTGCCTGGGTGGCTTAGTTAGGAAGCCTCTAACTCTCCATTTCAACTCAGGTCATGATCTCAGGGTCAGGAGATGGAGCTGTGTCAGGCTCTGCACCCAGTGGGGAGTCTGCTTCTCTTCCTCTCCCTCTGCCCCTCCCTCTGCTTGTGGGCTTGGCTCTCTTAAATAAATAAATCTTAAAAAAAAAAAAAAAGGCACTGCCATGTATTGATGATTGACACTGGGTAACATACAACAAATTCACTAGGTCACCATCTCTACTTGGTGTCAAACTTATGTTTGAACTTTTCCATAATAAAGTCAAAAAGATACACAGAAGCCAACTGGGCTACAGGTTTGGAGCTGAGCAAAGAAACAAGTGTTGGAGATAAAGCTTTGGAGGCATCAGCATACAGATGACAGAAAAGCCATGGGGAATAGACAAAATGCCAACTGAGAGAATATTAAAGCAAGAGGATCGAGGGCAGAACCCTGAGGAACACCAGCAGGTAAGGGGCAGATAGCTGAAAATCTAGTCAAGGAACCAGAAGAGCTAAAACCAGAAGAACATGGGATCTATTTCAATAAGGAAGGAGTGGAGGGGCGCTTTGGTGGTTCAGTCGTTAAGCATCTGCCTTGGGCTCAGGTCATGGTCCCAGGGTCCTGGAATTGAGCCACACATCGGGCTCCCTGCTCAATGGAAAGCCTGCTTCTCTCTCCCATTCCCCCTGCTTGTGTTCTCCCTCTTGCTGTGTCTCTGTCAAATAAATAAAATCTTAAAAAAAAAAAAATAAGGAAGGAGTGGCCAACAGTGATGAGTAAGGTGAATGCTGGTGTCTCCCCTGTTAGAACATAGGAGGTCCTAGACCACAGCAAAACCAGTTTCGTTGCAATGATAGCCCAGGACGTCAGACTATACCAAGTCAAAGTGTGCAAGGGCAGTGGAGAAACCAGGACGGTAAGATCTGCAGTTAACTACTGAAGGGATGGGTTAGAAGTTGAGGAACAAGAGGAAGGAAAGGATAATTGCTAGAACAAGAACACTCTGAAGGCAGGAGAGACAGGATCTGGAGCATAGGGAGGTGGTGTGACCGTTTGTTCCTTATCCAAGATCTGTTCTTCACTTCTTCGGTGAGACAGCGGACCTCTAGCTGGGAGCATGACCTCTTGGAATTAAGACTAAACTCACCATCTTCCCCTGTAACTGGGTGTGGCCATATGACCCACCGGGGCCAACAGGATATGCCGGAGTGCCCTGCAGCTTCTTGGAAACTTTCCTCCAGGGAAAGCACAAGTTCTCCCTTCACCTGCTTCTGTCCATTCTTGCCCCCTCCTGCCAGATAGGACACCACACCATCTGGGACCATTAGATAGAGGCCTTGCTGGTGGAACAGCGAGATAAGAATCTAGGTCCAAACTATAAAAACAGAAGGTCCAAACCTGCTCTGGACTTCTCTCCAGACATGTTTACTGGAGAGTGATTTTTTTCCCCCAAGATTTATTTATTTGAGAGGGGGTCAGGGAGAGCAAGGGAGGATGCGGGCACACGAGCCAAGGGAGGAGGGAGAGGAAGAAGCAGGCTCCCCACTGAGCAGGAACCCCAATGTGGGGCTTGATCCCAGGACTGCAGGATTATGACCTGAGCCACCCACGTGCCCTTGACATGATTTTTCTAAAACCGCTGTTATTTTGTGCTTTATCACATTCAATTGTATCTACCCGATACAGGGAGGACGGGATCCCTCATCCTCTGAGGGTGTAAAAGAATCTTGGTCCATACGACTAACTGGGGGAGTCACAGGGAAAAGGGCTGTTAAGGGAGTTTGTGCCTGAGTCGGAAAGACAAGACCCTGAGGATTGTGGGTAAAGACTTGAAACAGCCGTCATGGGAATCACGGGAAATGTGAGAGGAAGTACACCAGGAACACGCAGGACTTTAAGAAGTAGGAGGCCATACACTTATGACAGAGTCACTCTGAGTTTCTTCCACTGCCACGGGAGCGGAGAAGGCAGCCGACTGCCCCAGTCCAGGGACTGTGTTGTACAGGGCAAGAAATGAGTCTCTCTTACTCTATTACTGACTGTATAACCTAGACAAAGTTTCTCACGGTTTTCAGGACAGACTTTTTTTTGTTTGTTCATTCTCAGATTCATAGAGCAAAACAATGTGCTAAAAAGCTGAAAAAAAATCATTTTAAGCACATGGCATGGTTATGTCTTAAGAAAAGCTACAACCTCAAGCTACGGCCTCATTCTTAACTCACATTATATTCTAACTTACTTTAATTCTCCTTTAAATTGTGGTAAAATACACATAATCACTTTTTTTTTTAAAGATTTTTTATTTATTTGCCAGAGATAGAGAGAGTACACACAAGCAGGCAGAGGCAGGCAGAGGCAGCGAGAGAAGCAGGCTTCCTGCCGAGCAAGGAGCCCAATGTGGGACTTGATCCCAGGACCCTGGGATCATGACCTGAGCCGAAGGCAGCGGCTTAACCAACTAACTGAGCCACCCAGGCGTCCCCACATAATCACTTTTAAGCGGTATTAAGCACATTCACATTATTATATAACCATCACCACCATCCACCTCCAGAATTCTTTTCATCTGTACCCATTAAACAATATTTCTTCATTCTCCCTTCCCCCGGGGCCCTGGGCAACCACAACTCTGCTTTCTGTCCCTATGCATTTGATTACTCTAGGTACCTCGTGAGTGGAATACAGTATTTGTCTTTTTGTGACTGGTTTATGTCACTTAGCATAATGTTCTCAAGGTTCACCCATGTTATAGCATATGTCAGAACTTTCCTTTTTAGGAGCGCCTGGGTGGCTCAGTGGATTAAGCCACTGCCTTCAGCTCAGGTCATGGTCTCGGGGTCCTGGGATCGAGCCCTGCATCTGCCTCAGCATCCCTGCTCAGCAGGGAGCCTGCTTCCCCCTCTCTCTCTGCCTGATTCTCTGCCTACTTGTGATCTCTCTCTCTGTCAAATAAATAAATAAAATCTTTAAAAAAAAAAAAAAAGAACTTTCCTTTTTAAAGCTAATATTCCATTGTACGTTTGTATCCATTTTATCCATTTTATCCATTCATCCATCAATGGGCTCTTGGATTCCTTCCATCTTTTGGTTATTGTGTACAATGCTATGAACATGGGTGTATAAATATCTCCTCTAGACTCTACTTTCAATTCTTTTGTGTATATGCCTGAGGTGAAATTGCTGATATGTTAACCATTTTTAATTTTTTGAGAAGCTGCCATATTGGTGTGGGTTTTTTTTTAAGATTTTATTTATTTGGGGACCCCTGGGTGGCTCAGTTGGTTAAGCGGCTGCCTTCGGCTCAGGTCATGATCCCAGCGTCCTGGGATCGAGTCCCACATCGGGCTCCTTGCTCGGCAAGGAGCCTGCTTCTCCCTCTGCCTGCCACTCTGTCTGCCTGTGCTCGCTCACTCTCTCTCCCTCCCTCTCTCTCTGTCAAATAAATAAATTTTTTTAAAAAAATTTAAAAAAGATTTTATTTATTTGACAGAGAGAGATCACAAGTAGGCAGAGAGGCAGGCAGAGGAAGCAGGCTCCCTGCTGAGCAGAGAGCCCAATGCAGGGCTCGATCCCAGGACCCTGAGATCGTGATCTGAGCTGAAGGCAAAGGCTTAACCCACTGAGCCACCCAGGCGCCCCCGCCATATTGGTTTTGACAGCAGCTATATTATTTTGCATTCCCACTATAGTGCACAAGAGTCCTAATATCACCACATCCTCACCAAGTCTTGTTATTTTCGGGGCTTTTATTTGTTTTTGTTGTTGTTTTTGTTGTTTTTGACACTGGCCATCTTGATGGGTATCATTTGTTTTTACCAAATTAAGAATGACATAGTAGCAAGAGCCTAGCACAATGTCCAGAACATGGTAAATGGATCAAACAACTGTGAAATGAAAGGTCTAATTTAAATTCTTTGCTACCTGGTCCCTTTCTAAGAAGGAAAGATTTGGTTATACTGAAATTTGCTAAATCCCAATAATGCCTTTAAGAGATTTACCTACATCTGCGATGTAGGCTTTTGCTATGGCATATTCAGCAAATTACTCAGCAAATTACTTACTGTAGAATGGCTTCATCACCTTCTAGAAAGAAACCAGCACCCATTGCCAGCCTTCTCCATTGCCTTCTCCCCACCAGTCCCCAAATTAGTCCACTTTGTCTCTTTGGATTTGCCTATTCTGGACAGTTCATATAAATGGAATCATAGAATATGTAGCCTTTTGTGTCTTTCTTTCACTTACTATAATGCCTCCAAGTTTCATCCCTGCTGTAGCATGAATTAGAAATTCATTCTTTATGACTCAGTAATATTCCACTGTATGGATATAGTCTATTTTTTTATTAAAACAACTTAGATCTCCCATAAAAATCCAGATTTCTGGTTTTTCTTGAAAAATTGAAGAATAGAAAGCCTTCCCCTTCCCACAGAACAATCACTGGCTAGAGCTCAATAATAGCATCTTGTTCCCTGAACATTCCCAGGCACCTTTCTGTCTCTGGGTGTTACTATTCCTTCTGCCCGAAATGCTCCCAGTTACATACCTTGTGCCTTTCTTCACCTGCCAAAGATCTGCTCACATGACTCCTTCTTGTTGAGGCCTCCCCAACTACATGCGCAATGCCTACTCTAACCCCAATACTTGCTATCCCCCACTGCTTGCTTTCATTTTTTATCATCTGACATACTGTATGTTTTACTTAAGTCTGTTTCCAACCAGACTTAAGACTTAACCCTTCATTAGAATGGGTGCTCCAAGATAACAAGGCTTTCTTTTGTCCACTATTATATTCCCAGTACCTAAACCTTAGCAGTGCTCAAATTTTTGGAACATAGAAATTAGTGAAAAGAACTTGTTATAGTTTTTAGTGACTAAAAGTTGCTCCTAGAAAAGTAAACCTGAAAATGATGTTTAAAATGCTTTGATACATACTTTATATTACTTACATTTTAAGTTCAATCGTTTTAACAGATATCTACAGTCTTATAACTCTATTAAGATATAGGCTTAAGATCAAGAACACTGAAAATGATTTAAGTCATGGTAATACATTAAAGTTGGTCTGTTTACTACAGTCAGGCATGCCTAGAACTTAAAAATGTCTTTAGTTAAAACTTGAGGCGGTTTTCAGGAGTCACATTAAGGAACGTGATGGCTCAAAAATCAAAGCACCAAGAGAACAGGGAGCTGCTAAAACCCAGAGAGACTAAGATCTAGTCCTAAATTAACTAAAGGCCAAAGAAACTGTAACCTAATGAGTTATATTAACTTACAAGAAGACTGTGTCAAGTACTAGGGAAAAAGGCAAACAAAAGAACAAGAATTTATTATCAAGAAGCTAGAGAGAGGACTTAGAGTATCACAGTCCACATGGCAAATTTTCTCACTAGAATTTGTAAACTGCGTATCAATCGGGATCTCTAAACTACAAGCAACAGAAACCTGTTCTAGCTAATTACAGCAGAAAAGCAATTTATTCAATTTGGGTAACTCCCGGAATCTTTAGGAGGGCTGATATCTGGGTTAAAGGCCACAGTACCAGCAATTATGGCTCCCAAAGTCCCACTGTAGGACCGTCCAATAAAGATCTAGAGCTCCACTACTTGGGAAAGGCACTGCATGCTGCTGGCACTGCTGATCCCATGATGCTGGACAGAAGCCACTGCTGGCACTGTTACCACCCTGCCCATCACAGAATTAATTATTTGCTGCCCCTTCTTGAATTTCAAGTCAAAGTTTAGGATGCATGCTTCTATATGTGGAGCCTAGGTCTAGGGCCCACAACTCTAGCTGCAATGAGAATAAGGCAGAATGTGGGTAGAGAGAAGTCTAAAGACGTAGATGAAGGTCAAATTGCGATGCTCTGTGTTCTACACTTCAACCTAGGAGTCGAAGGACAAATAGCAAAATGTAAAACTATTAAATGAAACTGGATTAGAAAACTGTATCTAGTACAAGCCTGAGATTTCATAGCTTATTATAGGTTCAGGCTATGTTTAAAAATTATGAACCTTTAAAGCCAATTTTAAGAAATACAAAGTGAATAATATGGCAAATTAGAAAAGATGGTATATGAATGACAAGACTGAAAAGCATGGATGCATGTAAAAGAAAGCCATGGAAAGACTAAGCAAAGGATAAATGGTCTTAGAAAGCATATTCTGGTGGCAGCAAAGAATGAGAACCAAGGAAGGTAGAAAAGGGACAAAAGAAACCAATGGAAAGTTACAGTCAAGTGTGGAGAGAGAACTACAGCAGGACCATTATGGCCAAGAACTCTAATCTTTTAGGAGGGGGAAAAAATCAATAAGACTTTGTGACCAACAGATGTAAAGCACAAAAGGGAAGGAGCAAAGAATTGTGATGGTCTTTTTAGTTTGACTTGAGTGACTGGGTAATGGGTGACAGCATGAAACAGACAATGGGAGGATAGCAGGAGAAACAGATCTGAGGAAGATAAGGAATTTTGTTTTGAACAAGTGCAGTTTGAGACATCTGTGAGAGTGAGATGAGGGTCCTTAGAACCAAGCTGGAGAAACACTGGGGTCAACATTTAAGGGTTGGGAAGAAGAGGAAGATCCCACAAAGGAGTCTAGGAAGGACTAGTCAATGGAGACAAGAGACTCAAACGAGAGGGGTGTCTTTGCTCACAGTATTTTCAGAATAAAGCAGTCAGTTGTGCAATAGAGAGGCCCAGCAAAATAAAGGCTGACAGATCAGTGGGCTTGCTCGAGGTAATTTCAGTGGAATAGCAAGGTGGAGGCCAGGCGAAGTATCACGATCACACAACTAATGAATGTTAACATCCCACTGCAAGCAAATACATATCCCGGAACTCGCACACCAATCTGTACTGAATAGTTCTCAGATCTTCCTGTTAAACGACCTCGGGCCCTGTATCAGCTCTTCCTGAAGCAGACCAGATTCTGGGTCCCAACCAAAGAGATTCCTGGTCTGCTATCTGATGGAGCACCAAATGGAACAGGAAGGACAAATGTCTCTAGCCTAGTCGAGAGGAACCAGAGGGGCTCCCACATGGCTTCCAGAATTCCAGCCTAAGTTAATTTAAAGAGTTGTTTCAGTGCCAGGCATCTCTCTTCAGTGCCTCAGCTGAGTCATATTACCTAATTACAATGATAAAGCCCTCAAACTGTTCATCTCCGTTGACAGCTACCCTCCCCCCAACCCCAGCAGAACACTCCTTCAACTTCCAAAGAAAAAAGGGGCCAATGGTCAATGACTGTGGCTTTCAGGGCTCACCAGAATCAGGAGCAGAGGCACAGAATCTGAGCCTTGGCAGGCCAACTGCCTCTTCATCTCTCCCAAGCTCTCTGCATACGCTCAGATAAGGGGTCACCTGAGAGAGGAACCGAGTGTCCTTACTAAACCCAGGGTAAAAAAAAAAAAAAAGGAAAAACCAAACCCAGACACTAAGTCAAATCCATTGGTTCCAGAAAACAGGACGTTTGACCAATGCCATGGCAACACCAGCAGCCTGTGACATCAGAGCTGAGGGTTCAGGATTTGTGAACGTTACCTTTCCGTGGGTTCTCTCCACCTTGAAATCTGACCCATGCTGCCTGTTTGAAAGTGCACTGGTACCTTAGTACTGCTTCACAATAGAGCAACTGAACTTCACTTGGTACTTTTCTCCAACCTATTTTTGAAGCTTAGCCAAAACCACAGGCTGCAAATGTGCTGAGTGCCACACTCTTATTAATATGCAATGAGATTCTATTCTGGGCTGCTGGTCATACTGACCTACCAGTCAGCTACAGGGCAAGGATATAAATTGTAAGGCTAAAAAAAAACCTAAAGGAAAGACCAAAATAAACTGCAGCTTCCCCATCACTTTAGGTTGAGAGTTGACAGAGGAGGTATTTGAGGGAGTAGTGTTTAAGGGAGAATGGCTATTCCAGGCTGGAGCGGAAAAGTACCATGAGCTAGGACAAGAAAGGTCCACAAAGCATGAGCCACAGATGTGCCCCTCCCCCTCATTCAGCAGCCTCAGCTGAATATTATACATGTGTCCTGTGTAAGAGGCTGAAACTGATTCTTGTCTCTAATGGTAGAATTGAGGACTGAGCAGGCAATTCAAGCAAGGCCAGGCCCAGTTCATCAGATGGGCTGCAGGGGTTTATCCAGTATTTTTAAAAAAAAAAAAAAGGACACCTGGGGGGCTCAGTGGGTTAAAGCCTCTGCTTTCGGCTCAGGTCATGATCCCAGGGTCCTGGGATCAAGCCCCACATCGGGCTCTCTGCTCCGTGGAGAGCCTGCCTCTCTTGCCTACTTGTAATCTCTGTCTGTCAAATAAATAAATAAAATCTTAAAAAAAAAATAGTGATTCCCAGAGTTTGTCATCTTCAGTGTAAAATGCTGCCTTTTGATTCACAGACATGTACCCCTGGGGATAAAAATACATTATATGTTTATAAAAATTTTTTAAATTTTAAAAAATTTAAAAAAAAAATGCTGCCTTTTAAAAAGGCTGAGGGGCCCCTGAGTGGCTCAGTTGGTTAAGCAACTGCCTTCAGCTCAGGTCATGATCATGGAGTCCTGGGATGGAGTCCTGTATCTGGCTGCCTGCTCAGGGGGGAGTCTGCTTCTCCCTCTGACCCTCTCTCAGCCTTTCATGCTCTCTCTCACTCTCATTCTCTCTCAAACAAATAAATAAAATCTTTTAAAAAAATTTAAAAGGCTGAATGTGTACAGTGATTTAAAGGGACAGGATCCTCATTTATAAGCAAGAATAGAAACTTCTTCCTGTTAGGTAACTGATGACACATTAAAACTGAATCTTCATTTCTCTTTCATCTTTGGTGGTGAGCCTAGAGAGTCATTAAAAGAATTAAGAGATCCTACTGAAGAAGGATCTGTAATTATTTAACAGAGAAAAGTTTTGAGTAGTCAACCAAAAATACCACATCTAGATCTAGCCAGAGGCACAGGAAGTACACCTCAGCTCAAGGTGGTTTTGGTGACTTCACTCATCCTGTGTTTTAGAAGGAAATGGTCCACCCCTGGAGTGGACTCAGTTTTCAAAACAAGAGTGGGGAAGAGATTTATAGTTAACCTAGATTCCCCCTTGCTATGTGCAGCACCCACAGCTCGCTGCTGCCATGTCTTCTGCACTTACGGCTTCAGAAAAGATCTGGGAGTTGTCCTCATATAAGTGGAGGAAATGGCCTTAAACAGCAGCTAGAAACATTCAGGTTAGATAAAAGCAGGTTAGATAAAAGAGCCTTCCTACCATAACAATTGGAATTTGGTGCTCCCTTACCAAAAGAAGGGTTCTCTATTACCATATAAATGGCATTTATCTTTGGGTCAGATTTTGTAACCTTACAGTACTATTCTCATCACACGACTGCAACTGTCCTGCAGATTACCTGGGAGCTTGTGAAAATGCACAGGTCTGGGTCCCCCCAGAGCCAATAAATCAGACTATTCCATGGAGGAGCCTAGGAACCTGTATTTTTAACAAGTAACCCAAGTGATTTTCAACATCAGGGAAGTTTGAGAAACACTCATCTAAAGCTCTGCTTATAGTAATAAAAAGCTGTTCATCCTGGGGAGGAAATGAAGGATAGGAAGAGAGGAAACTGGCTAGACTGATGAATCAGAAGCACACCCTGATGGAGTTCCGAGAGCTGGAATTTGAGAGGGAAAGGCTGACTGAGCAGTTAGAGCTGAACCTAGCCAGTATTCTTCCCACTGCCTGCTCCAGACCCCGTATCACTTCCACCTCCTTGCCTTCTACACACTCTCTTTATTGCCCACAAGACTTTGCCCGAAGACTCCCAGATCTTAAACTGCAGATGGAATCAAAGGGAGGATGAGAAGCGTCCCAAGTACAAGCAGACACTGTGCAGTCCCTGGACAGGAGAGGAGACTGAACTGCCCTGCTACCAGCCATCACAGAATCTAAACTCAGCCACTTACCCAAATTGGACAGTCTTTTCATCAAGTCAGCCTCTCTCACGGCAGCAGGACCATACTCAACTCCTTTTCTTTTCTGTCACATAAATTACACAGTTAGATGTGAAAGAAGTGGGTTAGAAATAAGACCACTCCGTTTAGCAAAAATACAGAAATCTGCTGTTCTATACTTAGTTCCCAACAGATCCCTCTGAAAACCTGTGACACCATCAGCCCTTCCTTTTATTTTTTTTTTCACCTGAGGTCTGCTCGTTTCAAACACTTTGCAGGGAAGACCGAAAAACAATTACTGGAATCAAATCAATCTCCAAGCCCCTGACTGTGGGAAGAGCAAGCAGAGGCCAAGACCGGGAAGGGCCTTAGCCTGGTCTGGATCCGGTGCTTGGGGGGGTGTGGGGTGTGTGTGTGTGTGTGTGTGTGTGTGTGTGTGTGTGTGGCTGGCGAAGGCCTGAGCCTGGGCTTCCCGAGCAGTGAGCTCTCCACGACCCGCAGGTTTCTTCCACTGAAGAGAACAAAACTGCCCCTCCCGTCCCTTCGCCTTTCGCCGCTGAAGACCGCAGCTCCAGTTTCCCCGCCAATGAATGGTTTCTGAGAATGGACCCTGAAGCCTTAAATCCCCGGTCGCTCTCTTCAACCTCTTCTCTCTGGACGTTCCACCGGGTATCCTGGCCGATTTGTCCCCCTCCAGCCCCTCCCTGACATCCTGCCCCAACTCCCCGAGCGGGACCACCACTTTCCCTCTCCTCGGGAGGAAGGCCGCAGAGACCCGCCAGCCCGCGGCCCCTGCCCGCCGCGCAAGCAGGATGCCCTCCATCTCTTTTCTCCTTCCCCATCTTCTACCAGAGGAAACCCCACGTGCTCTCCCGGGGCCCAATCGTGGGAACCCACCACCTCGTCCCCCTCTCTGTTCCTCCCCATCTTCTCCTCGCCTCCCCGCTCCTCACCCCACCCCCGCTTTCTCCTGGTTCTGCCCCTCGGTGCCAGGTCCCGGTTCTCACCTGTCCCTGTGAAAACGGAGCTCCGATCACAGCCACCGAGTGAACGGACTTCTTCAGGATGGAATGCAGCCGCGTCCGGAGGAGACGCGACAGGCTGCTTCTCAGGGACATGACTGGCAGCGCAGGAGCGAAGCTGAGAGAGAGGAAGCCTACCCCGTGCGGCTCACCGCCTTAAGTGAGCGCTGCCGCCGGGCGTTGCGCTTCACTTACCCCGGCGCCCCCTGCACCGCCCCGCCCTGTGACGTCACCGCCCCGGTCCCGCCCCCACCAGCCCCCGACACACCTTCACGTAGACCCCGCCCACTGCTCCTGGCCTGGACACGCCTTCGATGACGTCACCCCGCCCCAGCCCGGGCTTTCCCTCCCGGGAGGAGCCCCTACCGCTGACGCCACAAGGCTAGTGTCAGTGTCGGGCCAATAAGAGCGCGGTCACGGACAGGTATGTCCCGCCTCGGGAAGCGGCCGGCCCCTGCGAAGTTAGCGAATTCCGCGGAACAGGGGAACCAACTCGCAACCACACGGATCGCGACTCTTCACACAAATGCATGCCCGGCAGGTGCCAACTCTAGGGAAGGGCTGCCCGGGCTGGATCTGGGCTAGTCTGACCCCGCTTGAGTGTTCTGCCAAGATGAAGCCAGCATCCATCTGCTCTGTTCCATCTCAGCTCTGGGTCCAAAAAAACACACTTACCCATCTTTGGGCTTTGAAGGCTAGGAGATCAAATACAGATAGAGCTCTCTGGGCCGGGCATGTTAATAACAACTCACCTGTCCTAGGTATTTTGGTTGGGGAGATTAGGATTTTACAATCACTTTCCAGGTATTTCCAATTCTTTATCTGAATAACTGGAGCACTGTTACTAAAAAAACAAAACAAAAAAAAAAAAAACTAAGCAACGTATCTGGACTGTTCCTAAAATTTGGGGAGGCTATAGAACTGAAAACAACTAGAGTTGTAATAATATTTTAATAATCATAGCCAACTTAAGTTCCAAGAATGTTTAGCCCTCTAACAATTCCATAAATCGGGACTATTTTAAAGAGGAGGAAACAAGATCAGAGAAGATAACCTCCCCCAAGTCATATAGCTTGTAAGTGATAGAGTTGTGTGACTCCAGATTCCAACCAAGTTCTTACCAAGGGCGGGCTTGCAGAAATTTGGACATTAGTCCTACCAAAATACATTTTTACCTAAACAACAGAAAATTATCTCACCTGATGCCAACTTACATGCTGCTCTCCAAAACAGTTCAGAAATCTCCATGGCAGCATCATAACTCCGAGGAGCTTTAGTATTATAAGGTAGTTTATTTCTAGAGGATAAATTTTATACCTGTCTCCCCCTGCTGGTTTAACAAAGACATGCCTGAAGCTTTAGCAAAATAAGCAAACCATTACTGTAAGGCAGTACTTCTAAAAGTGTGATCCTCGCACCACCAGCGTCAGACTTTACATACTTGTCAAATGGAATATGTTGGGCTCTTCCCCCAAATTTACTGACTCTCAGTAACTCTGAGGTGGAGTACCAGCAACTTAAATTTTAACAGTCTCTCCAGGGTCTGAAGCTGTGGGGAGCAGTAGGGTGTGGTCAGGGATTCAGTCACTGATGCTGTCACACTTGTTTCAGATCCTAGGAATTATCTTGGTACCTTTTTCCTATCCATCACCACATCTAATTTTTTCCCCCCTTGACTGTATTTTCTCAAATTGATTTGGCCTCTCCTGGACTCCAGCAAAACTGGTTTCTGGAGTTCCTACTTGGGTCACCAGATTGAACTTTCTAATGTACTACATTAATCCTGCACATCATTTCAGTGGTTTTCCATTATCTATAGTTTAGTCAGAGGTGAATTATCAGTTCCACATTATTATGGTCGGGGGGGGGGCAGGCAGCAGATTGTTATATTACTATTGTCCTTTAAAATTCTAATTATTGCTTCCATACGTCTGAAATATTTTATAATTCATTTTTAGACCCTGAAAAATGTGGTCTGCTTTTGTTTTCAAAATAGGCATTTATTTTCAAAATAAGTTATTAAAGATAATATTCTAAAGTTATAAAAGTCATAGAAGAATAAGTTGTTTTAGAAATTTACAACTTGGGGTGCCTGGGTGGCTCAGTGGGTTAAGCCTCTGCCTTCGGCTCAGGTCATGATCTCAGGGTCCTGGGATTGAGTCCCGCATTGGGCTCTCTGCTCAGCAGGGAGCCTGCTGCCTCCTCTCTCTCTGCCTGCCTCTCTGCCTACTTGTGATCTCTCTCTGCCAAATAAATAAATAAAATCTTTTTAAAAAAATTTACAACTTGTACTTTGTTATAGCACAAGTGGAGGACCCTTCCTCAGATCCAAAACAAGTTGCTCTGCTTCTCTTCTTCCTTTATTGGAGGACCTAAATATTCTAATTCAGTGGCTGCCAACACACTATCCTTGACAGGTTGCTGGCAGTGTGTATGTGTGTGGGGAGTGGGGCGGGAGAGCCTGGTGAATAGGGAAGCCCTGATCATGGTATTTGCCAGTTTCCAGGTGTATATACTCCCAATCTATCATTGTGAAGTCACTGATCATGGAGTTGGGGAAAGATGCTCCTCATATAGTATTTCCATGGTAAGATATGATCAACATAAATAACCTCAAGAACACAAATAATAACACTAGATTAATAAAATAATTAGGCAATGACAAGTTTCGAATGTATATTATCTTTGTTTTTAATACAATTTACTTGTAAGTTTATATAATTTGATTTTTAACAACGATTTTTAACAACTGGCTTGAAATAGTCTTGAAAATTTAACAATAGGGTTTTGCAGGTGGCAAGCATACCTTCAGTATGTCTCCAGCAGGATCCAGCATACCGCTGTTTACTGAAAATCCAAGGGAACACAGAAAAGACTAGACTGGAAATTCTCAAGGGCTGGGACCATAACTCTTTCTGCTCATCATTTTATCCCACTGAATACAGTGCTTGGTACATAGCAGGAGCGTGGCAAATAATAGAACTTCCAGATTTTTATGAAATCCTTACTCATGTGGCTTGGTCTCTGGTTCTGATATGGAAGTCCCCAAAGATTTCTTTCTGGATTTCTACTTTAACATCCTCAAGAACTGAGCTCACCAACCACACCTTTAGACTCTAAAATTTAGAGCCTCTCTTTCGTTTAAAAAAAAATGTGTTTGTTCAATCATTTATTGCCAATAATTACTGAGCACTTAGTGTGTGCAAAGCATAGTTCTATGTGCTGTTCAGAGAGATGAAAACATAATAACTCAACACTCCCAGTGCTTACATTCTAGTGGGGAAAAGAATCAAGTAGTTAAATAATTTCAGGTAGTAGTAAGTGCTATAGGGAAAATAAAGCAGGGAAATGGGACACAACGTGCTGTTTTAGAAAGGCATATCAAGGAAGATCTCTTCAAACTAAACTTTGAGCCAGACACCTGAATGATGAAAAGGAGCCGGTCATAACAAGTTCTGGGAATAGAGCCTTCCAGGTTTACAGGAACAGCAAGATCCAAAACCATAAAGCTAAAACATGCTTACAGATCAGAAGAACAAGAATGCCCGTGTAGCCCAAATGTGCAGAACAAAGGGTGTATAGTCAGTTGAATCAGATTCATAGGCAGGAAAGATCTCAGAGACAGCAGTGAAGAGCATGAATTTCAGAGGAAGAATTTTTTTTTTTAATTATTTATTTGACAGACAGAGATCGCAAGTAGTCAAAGAGGCAGGCAGAGAGAGAGAGGAAGAAGCAGGCTCCCCGCCAAGCAGAGAGCTCAATGACCTGAGCCAAAAGCAGAGGCTTTAACCCACTGAGCCACCCAGGCGCTCCCAGAGGAAGAATTTTTACACAAAGGCAGAGGTTAAAATTTCTAAATCTATGTTAAGGAGTTGGGAATATTTGGTCCCTTCTTTGTTTTGCTCTTCTATCCCAGGTGTGGTAGAATTAACATAACAACCCTAGGATACAGTTAAGGGAAGGAAGCAGAGGATGAGTTCTATAGAGGGTAAAATAGGCTGTTTACCATGCAGCGGGAACTCCTGGGCTCAGTAGAAAGGCTGGATAGAGGGGAATAAGGCAGGGGAATAACTCTAAGTGATGGTTTCATCGTCTACCCAACCCACAGCCTGGTCTGGAAGCAGCCACCTGAGCCCCTTTCATACGCCTCACCACCCCCACACAACCACAAACAGAGGGGTTTTCATCACCAGCGTGGATCAGTGATAGGGGTGTGAAAGCAGAAACATGGCTGCCATCAACGTATAAACGAAACTTAGGTGTGAAATCTCTTTTAGCACCAGTGGAGGCCAGGCTTCAAAGGACACCTGAATGCTTTTTCCTTTGTTCAGGTTCCAAACTGA
This sequence comes from Mellivora capensis, assembly GCA_004024625.1. Classification (NCBI taxonomy): domain Eukaryota; kingdom Metazoa; phylum Chordata; class Mammalia; order Carnivora; family Mustelidae; genus Mellivora; species Mellivora capensis. Next base: position 16,154 of record PISX010003430.1, on the reverse strand, counting down.
AAACAAGTCTTAAGCCCTCTGCACCTGGATGTTCTTTTTTTTTTTTTTTTTTAAGATTTTGTTTATTTATTTGACAGACAGAGATCACAAGTAAGCAGAGAGGCAGGCAGAGGGAGAGGAAGGGAAGCAGGCTCCCTGCTAAGCAGAGAGCCTGATGTGGGGCTCAATCCCGGGACCCTGAGATCATGACCTGAGCCGAAGGCAGAGGCTTTAACCCACTGAGCCACCCAGGCGCCCCTGCACCTGGATGTTGTATTTGGAACATTCTGTAGCCAAACTAATGAGAGTTTGGTGAGTTACAGAGAGAGACTGCACTAGGTGCAGTTGTCACACAAAGAAAACTTTATTTGCAGCAAATCAGGAGACCATGGAGAATAACTTCCAAAGCTAGCTTCGGGGGTTAGTGGGTTTCTTTGAACAGGAGGATGAATATTCAGAAAGGGGAGCTTTGTCATTGCATGTAAAGACGGGCATAAGGTTGCACAGGTGCATTTAGAAGACATGCCTACACAGGTATCCCGTGTTATGTTAATGAAGCTCGTGCTCCTCCCTGGGCAGAGATTTTAAGGGTATAATGAGGTCCAGGTAATTGTCAGGCATTCCATGGTCCCTCTGCTCTCATGTGAATCAGCGGTCAATCTCACAGTGCTCTAGGCTTCAGAGTTTTCCCTGTTGTTTGCCTCAAAAAGATAAGGTTAACATTCCCATGAGGAACAATGGTGTCCATAGGGGTCTTGCTGGTGACAGTTGTAACCTCATAACCCTGTGGGGCACAGTTTCACTTCCTCCCCCCTCCTTCCTCTCCACTTAATTTCTTCTCTTTCCGTGTCAAAGTCCCTTCTCTGAAGAAGCCTTTCCAGACCTCCCAAGTTGAATTAGACATAATCACAGAATTTGCTAAGGTTACTGAATGGTTACCATATGCTAGATCCCTGCCCACCACTTCCCAGTTGTTATTTAATCCCCATCACAAGGCATGCGATAGGCACTATTATCATCTCCATTTCAGACATGGAAACCAACGCTTGCAAGGGCTAACAAATTTGCCAGAGCTCACACAGGAAGTGGCCAAAAGCAGAATCTCAAACTCGAGATAGATCAAGGGTTTTAAATACTCCTGGCATGGTTCATTTAATCCTCTGAATTATAATTGTCTACTTATTTGCTAAGATTTTATTTATTTATTTGACAGAGATCACAAATAGAGAGGCAGGCAGAGAGAGGGAAGCAGGCTCCCCACTGAGCAGAGAGCCCAACACGGGGCTTACTTCCAAGACCCTGGGATCACGACCAGAGCTGAAGGCAGGGGCCTAACCCACTGAGCCACCCAGGTGCCCCTATAATTATCTATTTTTTATTTTTTAAAAGATTTTCTTTATTTATTTGACAGAGATGGCAAGTAGGCAGAGAGAGAGAGAGGTGGAAGCAGGCTCCCCACTGAGCAGAGAGCCCAATGTGAGGCTCGGTCCCAGGACCCTGGGATCATGACCTGAGCCAAAGGCAGAGGCTTTAACCCACTGGGCCACCCAGGCGCCCCAATTGTCTATTTAAAGGACTATCTCCTTCTCCTTAAGAGCAGCTTCTTTGAGAGCAGGAATGGTGCCTTACTGTCATTTAATACTGTGCCTAACACAAGAGGTGTTCAATAAATTTTTATTGAATGGTTAGATATTAAATGGCATATGAAAGTGTCTTTTTTAGAAAAAGATTTATTTCTTTGAGAGAAAGTGCTCACAAATGTGGGGGCAGAGGGAGAGAATCTTTAAGCAGAATCTCTCAGCTCCCTGCTGAGCACAGAACAGGACTCAATCTCATGACCCATGAGATCATGATCTGAGCTGAAACCAAGAGTCCGACTCTTGACTAAGCCACCCAGGTGCCCCTGAAAGCGTCTTTTAAAATAAGTCATATCTCTTTATGTTATGAACGTTCTGACGATGGAATTACCATTCTTATATGGGACACAGAAGATTTTGTGGAATTAGCATTCAAGCTGAGACTTAAAGATTTTCTAGAAGGACTCTGCAGGGTGTTTGGGGAATGGTGAGAATACTGATGTCAGCTAACAGGCATGAATTTGATGGATAGAAGACGGGAAGAGTCAATAAGTATTTGAGAGCCCATTGGTCAAGCAATGTTCTAGGGATACTGTGATAAACAAAGTCCAACCTCTCCTGAAGATAGAGATTATGGGTACTAATAGGTATGAAAATAAAACAAGGTAATGTGGTAGAGGGTATGTATGAGGAGAATGTTAACTAGTGTAGTCACAGGGGTGAGGGACAGATGTTAAGAATACTGTACAAGTGGGGGAGATGAACCATGAGAGACTATGGACTCTGAAAAACAACCTGAGGGTTTTGAAGGGGCGGGGGGTGGGAGGTTGGGGGAGCCAGGTGGTGGGTATTATGGAGGGCACGCATTGCATGGAGCACTGGGTGTGCTGCAAAAACTATGAATTCTGTTATGCTGAAAAGAAATTTTTTTAAAAATGCAAAAAAAAGAATACTGTACAGGTGCAGTAAATAATACTTAGCTATAGATTAGGGAGGAAACTAGAAAAGGGAGAGGTGTTAAACCTGGGTCAGGGGGAAAATGATGGTACTGGAGTAATAGGTTTTTTTTTTAAGATTTTATTTATTTATTTGACAGAGATCACAAGTAGGCAGAGAGGCAGGCAGAGAGAGAGGGGGGAAGCAGGCTCCCTGCTGAGCAGAGAGCTCGATGTGGGGCTCGATCCCAGGACCCTGAGATCATGACCTGAGCTGAAGGCAGAGGCTTTAACCCACTGAGCCACCCAGGCGCCCCTAGAGTAATAGTTCTGAAGGGAGTATTATTTATGAAGGGATTAATAGCCCACCAAAGTAGTATAAAAATCACTTGAAACAGAAAATTTCTGAGGAGCAGCCAAAGAAATAAATAGTCAAGCAAGAAACTTAAGCAGAGCCTTCTAAAAATACAGCTGTCAGGTTTCTCCATCCCTCACCCCACTGAGAGAGTTTCCTGATGGGGAAAGACAGACCTTCATAAAAAGTGTGAATTCCATAGCCCATTAGCTTCAAAAAGTCCAACAGAACTTTTCACGCTTTTAAGTACGAAGTCCTAATGCCCCTTTTCTTAGGTGTTCGTTATAGCTTTATCTCTGGCTCATATATCTTTATCTCTAGTAACTCATTACAGAACAGCTCCTTTTTTTTCCTGTTAATGCATCTATTGTCAGATAATTTGCAGGTAATTCACACTCAACCATGTGAACCTGAGATGGTAGAGGAAAAGATTTCTTCCCAACAGTTCTCAACCCTGGCAGCTATTAAAACTAAGCTAGGCAGCTCCCAACAAATGCTTATGTCCACAACGGCCCTGCTCCCCCCACCCATTCTTATTCAATTATTACCAAGCAACAGAGTTTTTAAAAACTCCTTAGGTGCTTCTAATACACAGTGTAGAGAATTCAATATTAAGTGTTTTATCTTTCAGTGCTTCTCAAGTTTTAATGTACAAGCAAATCACCTTGAGGATCTTGTTAAAACTCAGATTCTGACTCTGCGGTTCTGGGGTGAGACCCAAGAATCTGCATTTTGAATGAAATCCTAGGTGATGTCAATGCTGCTGGTCTACTTACTACTTTCAATAACAAGGCTTCCTGCAACCAAGGTCTGTTCCCCTTTCCTTTTAAATCTTCTGAAATACCTTCATCTGAGGGTAACTTATTACCTAGGCTACACAGTTGTGGCTTGATGGAAATCACATATATAAGTCATTGCTATTGACCACAAGAAATTGAGCTGAGAGTGTAATGGTCTTTGAACCTGTTTGCTAAACCTTTGTCCATCAAGCTAAAGCATTGTTTTAACCAAACTTTCCCACAAGTTTGGTTTATTCCACTTAAAAAACCTTTAGTGAAGGGGTGCCCGGGTGGCTCAGTGGGTTAAAAAACCTTTAGTGTGCGATAACATAAGGTATCTTGAAATTACAAGTGGAGAGAAACCTTCCACATAAAAACCAGGTGTGTTCCTCAACTTAAATTGAAAATATTAAGCCTTACCATCCTAGAATGCCACACGATGGGGATGTGACTCTATGAAAAACAAAACAAATTTTACCTTCTGCTATAACTGTTCTAATAGGTTTCTTTCTATTTCTGTGTCTCTATTTTTCCTTTCTTCCCTAGCTGTCTGTTTTTTCCACTGTCAATCTTCCTTATTTGAAATAATTACTAGCCATTTTCACCAGACAGGAAAACAACAGGGTGACACTAAATAAGCAACAGAAGATTAATAAGATGATATACTATGCAGCCATTTTAAATGGTATTTATTTAAAAAATTTGTAGAAATATGGAAAATGTTTGGGATACCTGGATGGCTCAGTTGGTTAAAACACCCAACTCTTGGTTTCAACTCAGGTCATGATCCTAGGGTCATGGAATCAAGTCCATTGTTGGGCTCTGGGCTCAGTGCAGAGTCTGCCTGTCCCTGCCCTTCTGTTCCTCTTCCCACTTGCTCTCTCTCTCTCAAATAAATTAATAATAAATAAAATCTTTAAAAAAAAGAAATATGGAAAAAGTTTGCCAAGCATTAATTTTATTAATTAAATTAATTAAACAAGGAGGCCATTAGACATGGTATTTCTAATAGTTTAGCTGTCTACATAAGAAAACTAAAACCAAAGCCTGTAAATGCCTCAAGATTAAGAAACCTAAACCCAAGCACAATCAACCACAGTCAACAAATAAGTTCTCAAATAAGGCAACCTTAAGCTATAGGCAATCACATAATTTCCTTGCTTTGCTTCCACTTCTTCTCTGTAAAAGTCTTTCCCCTCCTCCTGTGAAGTGGAGAGCTCCTAACTACTTCTGGTTTGGCACTGCCCTATTCAAACAGATTTTTTTTTTTTTAAGATTTTATTTATTTGAGAGAGAGTGCTCACAAGCAGGGGGGAGTGGCAGGCAGAGGGAGAGGGAGAAGCAGGACTCTGGGATCACAACCTGAGCCAAAGGCAGATGCTCAACCAACTGAGCCACCCAGGATCCCCCAAACAGATTTTTGCTCAAACTTAAAAAAATATTTTTTTAAAGTAGGCTCCATGCCCAGCACAGGCCTTAACTCACAACCCTGAGATCAAGAGTTGGATGCTTAACTGATGGAGCCACCCAGGTGTCCCAAACTTAAAATTTTTAATATGCCTCAGTATATTTTAACATTACAAATGGTGTACACAACCATAATAATTTTTAAAAGTGCAATAACTAGGGCCGCCTGGTGGCTCAGTTGGTTAAGTGTCTGCCTTCAGTTCAGGTCATGATCCAACTTCCTGGGATCGAGTCCCATGTGGGGCTCCTTGCTCAGTGGAAACCTGCTTCTCCCTCTGCCTGCTGCTCCCCCACTTGTGCTCACTCTCTCTCACTCAATTTCAAATAAATAAATAAAATCTTTTTTTAAAAAGTGCAATAACTAAGAGGTGGAACAAGAGAGTAACTTGTAACACTGAAAGGTGTTTAGGATTGGGTATAATATTTTTCTCTCATTCAAAAATTTTCTGTATTATGTCATCTTTTCGACAATAAAAACATTAAATCAAGAGAACTTAATGCTTGGGAAATGAAGATTTATTGGTTTAGGTGGCAGGGTTATGGATGTATTTTCTTTTATATAATTTCAATTTGATGTTGGGAAAATAAAAAAAACGTATCTTATTAAAAATGGACAGGTGGGGTGCCTGTGTGGCTCAGTGGGTTGAGGCCTCTGCCTTGGGCTTGGGTCGTGGTCCCGGGGTCCTGGGATAGAGCCCCGAGTCAGGCGCTCTGCTCGGTGGGGGGGCCTGCTTCCCCCTCTCCCTCTGCCTGCTTGTGATCTCTGTCAGATAAATAAATAAAATCTTTAAAAAAAAAAAAAAAGGACAGGTAATAAGATTTTAAAAATATATATTTATAAGAATGTCAAAAAAACATTAAACACTTAGAAATAAGTCTAATGGAAGATGTACAAGACAACTACAAAATATCGCTGAGAGAAATTAGAGAATTAAATAAGTGGAGAAATATACCAGGTCCATGGGCTGGAAGACTCTGCATAGTTAAGACATCTATTCTCCCTAGATTGATTGATAGACTTGATACAACCCAAGCAAAATTTGTGGTAAAAATACAAAGAACCTAGAACAGCTATCACAATCTTGAAGAAAAAGATCGAAGTTAAAAGACAACACCATGAGGGGCGCCTGGGTGGCTCAGTGAGTTAAAGCCTCTGCCTTCAGCTCAGGTCAAGATCCCAGGGTCATGGGATCGAGGCCCTCGTGGGGCAATCTGCTCAGCGGGGAGCCTGCTTCCCTTCCTCTCTCTCTCTCTGCCTGCCTCTCTGCCTACTTGTGATCTCTGTCAAATAAATAAATAAAATCTTAAAAAAAAAAAGACAACACCATGAGAAATCAAAACCTACTATAAAACTATAGTAATCAAGGCAGGTTGATGTTGACACAAGAAAAGACAAAATAGAGACCATAACAGAATTTGGAAACAGACTGACACAAAGGTAGTCACTTGATTTACACCAAAGCTACCACTGCAATCAGTGGGGAAAGACGGTATTTTCAACAAAGCTATAGGGGGAAGGGCACCTGGGTGTCTCGGTTAGTTAAGCATCTACCTTTGGCTCAGGTCATGATCCCAGGGTACTTGGATCAAGACCCACATCAGGCTCCCTACTTGGTGGGGAGTCTGCCCCTCCACTCGTGTTTTCTCTCAATTAAATAAATTTTTAAAAATGTTTAAAAAACAAGCTAGTGGGGGAAAATAAAGAACACTGACCCTTACCTCCTATCAAACAAAAATTAATTCAAAATGGATCATAAATCTAAATATGAAAAGTAAAAAAAAGCTTTAGAAAAAAAAGGAATAGAAAATTTTCATAATTTGAGGCAGGCAAACTGTCTGGAACAGGACCTAAAACATTAACCATAAAAGAAAAGATTGATAAATTAGACTTCATTAAAATTAAATTTGTCTTCACCAAAAGATACCATTAAGAGTAGGAAAACGTAAGGCATAGAGTACATTTTATTGCATGGATGATAACACCTCAATAAAAATTGTTTTAGGGGCACCTGGGTGGCTCAGTGGGTTAAGCATTTGCCTTCAGCTCAGGTCATGATCCTAGGGTTCTGGGATCGAGCCCCAAATCCTGAGCAGGGAGCCTGCTTCTCCCTCTCTTGTTCCCCCTACTTGTACTCTCTCACTCTCTGTCAAATAAATAAAATCTTTAAAAAAATTGTTTCAAATGGATAAGGAAAATTTCACTTCTAAAAGATGGGGTAGATATACCCTTCCCTACTGAGAACAGCTAATATCCTTGGACATTTTTGGTTTGCCTGGGTAGCTCAGTCAGATAAGTGTCTGCCTTCAGCTCAGATCATGATCCCAGGGCCCTGAATTGGACTCCCTGCTCAGTGGGGAGTCTGCCTCTTCCTCTCCCTCTGCCCCTCACCCTGCTCATGTTCTCTCTCCTCGCTCTCAAATAAGTAAATTTTTAAAAATATTTTATTTATTTGGGAGAGAGAGAGACCACGAGAGAGGGAACACAAGCAGGGGGAGTAGGAGAGGGAGAAGCAGGCTTCCCCTTAAGCAGGAATCACGACGCAGGGCTTGATTCCAGGACCCCGGATCATGACCTGAGCTGAAGGTAGACGCTTAACAACTGAATCACTCAGGCACCCCAATAAATATAATATTTAAAAAAAAATAAAATCCACGGCACCTGGGTGGCTCAGTCGGTTAAGCATCTGCCTTCAGGTCAGGTCATGAACCCGGGGTCCTGAGATCAAGCCCCACATTGGGGTCCCTGCTCAGCAGGGAGCCTGCTTCTCCCTCTCCTGTTTGCCCTGCTTGTGCTCTCTCTGTGTCAAATAAATAAAAATCTTTAAATGAATAAGTAAATAAATAAATAGATAAAATCCTTGGACATCTTATGTGAAACAAACAAAAGAAGACTCTGAAAAGAGGAGAGACGGAGGCCAACTGTCTAGAGATCTCACTATGACACAGCAGTGTGTTCCCTGGGTTTTCTTTCTTTGCCTTACATATCTCAGACTGGGGGCTGGAGAAAATGGCAACCAGGTAATGCTCTATAGAAACCTGCCTTCTCTAGCCAAAGAACAAAGTAAGGAGCAAACTAGGAAGACAGAAAACTTTTAGACATTACCTACTACAGACAAACACTATAAAAAAAAAAAAAAAAAAAAAAAGCATCCCTTCTCCACTCCTGCCAGCTGGGGAACCTAGACTTCTACCTCGCCAGGCTGTTAGGAGGAGCTACAGCCCTGCTACTGGGGTAGTAGCGGAGAAGGCTGAGTGCAGAGCAAGGATTTTATCCCTTTTGAGTGGTAACAGCTTCCCCCAGTGCCTCTCCATGGTGTCTAGGGTTAATGATTCATTGTGGCTACATGATGAAACCTCAAGAAAATCCCCAAAACATGAGATCTGGAGAGCTTCCAGGTTGGTGAACACATCCACATAACGGAAGGGTGATGTATCCCACCTAGAAAGATGAAATGTGTTAGATTTATCTTTTTTTAATGAAAGGGAATTATTTTCTCAATCAACTTTACTAAATTGCAAGAAGTTTTATAAGTTCTTTTCACTGGCTTTTTATACAATTGAGATATAATGGATAATATTTATCCTTTTATAACCCTATTTATTTGGAATTTCTTTTCATTTATATGGGCCTTTGCTTTCTTCACCCCAGTTGGTAAGTGGTCCTAAATAGGAGACCTACTCTCAGTTAACACAGCAGCAGCAATCATTAATGCTTTATCACAAAATAATAAATAGAATAAAAACTACAGAATGAGACAGGATTCTTAGAACAACTACTCAATCTTTAAGTGCAAGTAAATACTAAAAATGAAGGTTCTATAAAAGAGTTTTGAGGGGTGCCTTGGTGGCTCAGTGGGTTAAAGCCTCTGCCTTCGGCTGGGGTCATGATCCCAGGGTCCTGGGATCGAGCCCCGCATCGGGCTCTCTGCTCTGCAAGGGAGCCTGCTTCCCTTCCTCTTCCTCTGCCTGCCTCTCTGCCTACTTGTGATCTCTGTCAAAAAAATAAAATCTTAAAAAAAAATGTTTAAGATGACACTGTGATCTGAAAGAACAAAGGAGCTATAAGGATTTTGGAATTATATTACCACACTATGTATCCTGAATCATTTAATATTCAAAAAAAATTAAGTACATTAAGTGCCTTTTTCTCTTTCTATGATCTATAGTTATGAACCTTCTGAACCAGCACAGGTTCTTAACTTTTTTTGTGCCACAGACCCTCTGTAAGTCTGGTAACCTTTATCACCATAATGTCTTAAAATGAATAAATAGGATTTTAAAAACATCTGAATTAAAATACAGTTATCAAAATATTTTTAGTATGTGTTGTATGTGTCTCTATTGACAGATTATTAAGATATAAAAGTGGGTCTAATAATTACTGCAATTTTGAAGTAGTGATGAGTGGAAATGACATTTGGAGATAACAATTATTGTGAAATGAAAATATTTGTGTTTTCTATCAGAGTAACAAGTCTTGCTAATACTAATGGGTTTGTTGCCTGCATTCATAACAAACAAAAAAAAAGGTTAAATTTTAATTAAGAGATAATGAAACTAAAGATAAATTTCTGATTTTATCCATGGAGTTCAGGTTAGGAGCTCCAGGACTGGAGATTTCTTCAGAACATCAACAGTGTTTCTCTGAGTGGTGGAAATATGGGTGGCTTTTTCTTCTTTTCTGTATTTTTCAGATTTTCCACAATAAGCAAACATCACTTTTGTAATTTTAAAAGACATCACATGTCATTTATAATACTGCTTGGTAAGATTAAGGGTATAGAAATAAAATTGGAAAAACAAAGTAACACTTGAAGAATATCCTTTGGGGGGAAAAAAAGAAACAAAATCCGGCATGAAGATGGAAAAATGGAACCTGACTCATCAGAGAGACTTAAAGCTGCTAAGACTGTTACTCCATTTATCTTTATAAACAGAGGGAGCAATTCTTTCATACATGCTGCCGCCTCGGGGTGAAGTGCTGTAACTCTAACGGGCCACAAGCCACTTTTAAGCCACATCCAAAGAAAAAGAAAGAAGGGAAGAAGAACCCACAGGCCGCTATTACTCATGAGCTTAGTAATTTTATTATCCACACCCTGTGCAGCTCCCTCTCTTGCTAACCTCCTCGCCAGGACTCATCTATCTACTCAATGCTCCAAGCAGCGGTTGGGAAGAGAGAACTCCCAGCCACTGAAATCCACACTTCTTACCAGGCCCTACAAGACCCTCTAGGATCTGAGCCCTGTAACTACCTTCCCAACTTCCAAATTCAGTTTTCGTCATCCTCTTGATTCCTCCAGTAAGTCAACCTTGTTCCAGCCTAGGGGGCTTTGCCTTTCCTCGTCCTCCAACCCGGCAAATTCCTCCTGTAGAGCTCTCCCAGACCAGTCTGGCTCCTCGTCGTGCAGCTCCAGTGTCCTCAGACTTCCCTGACTGCCCTATTGCAAGTCTCCAAGCCACCCCTGCCCGTCCTATTATTGCCAGCAGCACTCTCTGAAATTATTTCCATATTGTTTCTTTTACTAGGAAGGACGCTGCTTGAAGGCAGAGAGCTTCAGCATTGGTCAGCGCTGTATCCTCAGCACCTAAAACCGCCTGGCTCAGGAATGAATGCATGCACGCACGAATGCGTGAGTGAGCGGGAGCCTGGAGTGAGTCTATACCCGCGGACTGTCTCCTTGCGGCGTACTCTGGCTTAGAAATAGAAAACGGTTTGCCGAGCGAAAGCGCGTTAACAGCGGTTTTAATCGGCCGGTTGGGTCAGCCCCCGGCGAGTCTCCGGAGTAGTCAACACAGTCGCAGAAACACAGCCCAGCCGGGGAACGGAAAACACACGCCAGCACACCCACGCCCTATGTCTCGGCGCGGAAGTGCGGCTGCGCGGAGCGTGGGGCGGGGAGGGGCGGGTCCGACGTCGCTCCCCGGAAGTGGGTCCAGAGCGGGCGAGAGGACGCTGGCGGGTGGACTAGTGTGGCGCGGCCGGGTGGGGAGGAGGCGATCGGGCCATGGAGGACGAGCAGAGCTTTTCGGATATTTGCGGCGGTCGCTTGGCCCTGCAGCGCCGCTACTACTCCCCGTCCTGCCGGGAGTTCTGCCTCAGCTGCCCTCGGCTGTCGTTGCGCTCGCTCACCGCTGTCACCTGCACCGTGTGGTTGGCGGCCTACGGACTCTTCACCCTCTGCGAGGTAATGGCCGGTCGGTCCCTTCCCGCGGTCCGAGTCGGGCGCTGGGGTTTGGAAGGGTCTTTGGGGTCATCGGGTGGAGCCCGGACCTCTTATTGGGTCGGAGGGCGGGAACTAGCTGGTTCCGCCGCTGGACAGTTGTTTTCTTCACGTTTAGTGAAGTTTTTACACCTGTACTCTCTCCTTGGGTCTTGTGGGTGGTGCGCTGCGGTTCCACCCAGCGTACATTTATTTAGTCCTTGCACAACAACCTAAGGCTTTAACGTGCATGTGCTCCACATAGTACACGCCCACAGTAATTCAGTTCCAGGAGTTCCGAGAACTGTTAAGTGGATCGTCCTCATCCATCACTTCCACTCTTCAGAGGAGTCACTGCTAGCAGCACCGTATGTAGTCTTAAAGAACTGCCTTTGCCTCCACGATATGAGCTTGATAGTTCTTCCTAATCTGTTTTTCAAGGCAATCTACTCCCCCCACCCCTTCCCCAACTTTAAGTACTTTCTAAAGAATTGTGAAGTTTTGGAAATGAGTTGTTTCTATGCTCACTTTCTAGACTCATTCCTACTTTTTAAAGAAAGATTTGATTTATTTGACAGACAGATCACAAGTAGGCAGAGCAGCAGGCAAAGAGAGAGGGGGAAGCAGGCTCCCTGCTGAGCAGAGAGCCAGATGTGATGCGGGGCTGATCCCAGGACCCTGAGATCACCACCTGAGCCGAAGGCATAGGCTTAACCCACTGAGCCTTCCAGCGCCCCTCCTTCCTATTTTCTGAGCCTCGGTTTTCACACGTCTAAAATGGAATTGCTCTCTGCCATGCCAGCTTCGCAGTGTAGTGAGGGTCATGTGCAGTAGCTTTGTGACAGCCCTCAAATAAAGGAGTCATCCTAATTGTCCTTTTCAGGATGAGTTTAGTTTCATATGTAGTGCCCTGAATTGAACATATTATCCCAGGAGTGATCTGACCAGAGCTAGGGCTATTTATAATTTGGATCTTGTTTTCATAGGCTTTTTACGATCAGAGCATGGTAATTTGGTGTAGATAATATGCAGAATTAAGACTGCTCTAATTTGTACCAAACTAATATCTAAAAGTTTGTTCAAAAGTCAGTTGAAGTGGTTAAGTTGCCAAGACAGTCCTTCTCCCTTCCCCTAAAAAGATTTAATTTATAATGTAGTTGAATTTTAATACTAGCCTGTGTTCTGGCCACGTGGTCATGTGAGGAGGAGGGAACGTATAATTTCTTAAATGCCCCCTGACTGCCAGCTGCTTTCATGAATGTCTCATTTCTTAGAAGAAAACCCAAAGTCACAAAGCTAGTAAATAGCATATGTGGGCTTCAAATCAAACTGGTTTTTAAATTCACAGTTCTATTAAAATTGCAGGTTATGGGATGCCTGGGGGGCTCAGTTGGCTGCCTTCAGCTCAGGTCAGGTCATGGTCCTAGCGTCCGGGGATTGAGACCCACATCGGGCTCCTTGCTCAGCGGGGAGCCTGCTTCTCCCTCTGCCCCTGCCTGCCACTCTGTCTGCTCACTCTGAGAAATAAATAAATAAAATCTTAAAAAAATAAAATAAAATAAAATTGCAGGTTATTACCTTACTTATTCCAATCTGGAATGCTTTTCCCTCTTCCTTTTCTCAATTAAGTATATCTGTCAATAACCACCACCTCTTCTGTACCAGTGAAAATCCTTCTTCCTTGGAAGTCTTCATGGGATATCCTGTGTGCTTTGATGTCTTTCTTGCTCTCTCTCTCTTTTAATCCTTTCTTAGGCAGTTATACCCAGTTTCATAGTATTCTCCAAAAATATCTTATGTGTATTAATTTTGTCTCTTACACATCTGTAAAGGCCAGGACTGAATTTTATTTCTCTCTATTCTTCCATAATGCTGATCGAGTTCAGACTATGAACCAGACACTGTACTAGATACTAGGCATTTAATTAACTCAAAGTAGATATTTCTGGATCATCAGAAACCCAGCACATAGATTTTTCCATTCTCCATTCATTAATCAACAAGTAATTACCTAGCACAGAGGTCAGCAAACTTTATCTTTAAAAGGCCAAATAGTAAATATTTGAGGCTTTACAGGTCTCTGTCTCAGTCTTCTGTTTTTTTTTTCCTTTCTTTTTTAAACCATTTAAAATTTGGTGAAACCATTCCAAGCTCGGGGTGGACCAGACAAAAATAGATGAGGCCCAAACAGACTCTTGATCGAACACTTACTGTGTTTTAGGTGGAATGAAGTAGAAAAGTATTTTCAAGGAAAACCAGAGGCAGTCAGTAGTTAAAGCAGTAAAAACAGATTTTACTCAGAAACTATTGCAGTAGGAGAAAAGAGTGACCTCAGTGCAGAATTGGGCTCAATTCTGAATACAGAAAGGATAAGTGGGAATTTATAGCCAAGGAGCACAGTGAGGGGGGCGGTGTCAGTGGATGGAAAATGGCTAAAAAGAAACCTCAGGGATAAAGGGGGATAAGGGGAAATTCTGGCTAACTTGACTCGACCTGATTCTTGCTAAAGGCAGGCCAGAGTGATCAGAGGCCAAAGATTCTCTCTAAACCGACTTAGCAAGATTCTTGGACAAGATCCTTGTCCACCCAAGGATGAGGGTTTAGAAGAGTGTGATTAGGGTTAGGTCAGAGAGAGCATCTTATCAGTAATAAAGAATAGATACTTCTGCCATCAAAGAATGATATGCATAAAGTACTGAATCTATTTTGTTTCTAGGTCATCAGTGATTTTTTTTCTCTGTACCATCCTTCTAAATAATAGCTTTTTTGGGGAAAAAAAAAAGAAAAGAATGGCACATAAAAAAAGTACATCAATAGAAAAACACATTCAACTTCAGAAATATTAAAAGATTGTAAATGTGTCTTAGAATCAAAGGAATAAATACCCTTTTTTGAGCCTTTAACAGATAAGTTAGTCATTTCAGCTACTCAGGCTTAACACATCAGTTAGTCACCAAAAGAACTAGAAGAGCTCCAAATGATGTGATCTTTATTATTAAACAAAGGAATCAGGAGGGAGGGGGACTCTTGAGGGCATAAGAGGCTCTTAAAGGCCTTTTGATTATTTTCATGTTACTGCTCTTCCACCGTTGTTCTCATCCTCATTCTGGCTTTCTACACAGCCTGGCAGAGTAGTAGTAGTTTCATAGTAGTTCCAGGCATCAAACCTCAAGAGGAAGTGACCTTTTCTTCCTTAGATCTCTTTTTAAGTTGGGCTTCATTTTCCAGAGGCCCCTTCAGCAGACCTCTCCTTGTATTGGCCAGAGTTGTGTCATTTGTCCATTTCTTTTTTTTTTTTTATTTTTAATTTTAATTTTTAAATTTTTAAATAAACATATAATGTGTTTTTATCCCCGGGGGTACAGGTCTGTGACTCACCAGGTTTACACATGTCACAGCACTCATCATAGCATATACCCTCCCCAATGTCCATATCCCCACCACCCTCTCCCATCCCCACTCCCCCCAGCAACCCTCAGTCTGTTTTTTGAGATTGAGTCTTTTATGGTTTGTCTCCCTCCCGATCCCATCTTCTTTCATTTTTTTCTTTTCCTACCCCCCAAACCCCCCATGTTGCATCTCCACTTCCTCATATCAGGGAGATCATATGATAGTTCTTTCTCCGACTGACTCACTTCACTAAGCATAATACCCTCTAGTTCCATCCATGTCATTGCAAATGGCAAGATTTCATTTCTTTTGATGGCTGCATAGTATTCCATTGTATATATATACCACATCTTCTTTATCCATTCATCCATTGATGGACATCTAGGTTCTTTCCATAGTTTGGTTATTGTGGACACTGCTGCTATAAACATTTGGGTGCATGTGCCCCTTCGGAGCATCACGTTTGTGTCTTTAGGATATATATCCAATAGTGCAATCGCTGGGTCATAGGGTAGCTCTATTTTCAGTTTTTTGAGGAACCTCCACACTGTTTTCCAGAGTGGTTGTACCAGCTTGCATTCCCACCAGTAGTATAGGAGAGTTCCCCTTTCTCTGCATCCTCGTCAACATCTGTCATTTCCTGACTTGTTAATTTTAGCCATTCTGACTGATGTGAGGTGGTATCTCATTGTGGTTTTGATTTGTATTTCCCTGATGCCGAGAGATGTGGAGCATTTTTTCATGTGTCTGTTGGCCATCTGAATGTCCTCTTTGTAGAAATGTCTGTTCATGTCCTCTGCCCATTTCTTGATTGGATTATTTGTTTTTTGGGTGTTGAGTTTGCTAAGCTCTTTATAGATTTTGGATACTAGCCCTTTATCTGATATGTCGTTTGCAAATGTCTTCTCCCATTCTGTCAGTTGTCTTTTGGTTTTGTTAACTGTTTCCTTTACTGTGCAAAAACTTTTGATCTTGATGAAATCCCAATAGTTCATTTTTGCCCTTGCTTCTGTTGCCTTTGGTGATGTTCCTAGGAAGAAATTGCTGCGGCTGAGGTCAAAGAGGTTGCTGTCTGTGTTCTCCTCAAGGATTTTGATGGATTCCTTTCTCACATTGAGGTTCTTCATCCATTTTGAGTCTATTTTCATGTGTGTTGTAAGGAAATGGTCCAATTTCATTTTTCTGCATGTGGCTTTCCAATTTTCCCAGCACCATTTGTTGAAGAGGCTTTTTTTCCATTGGACCATTCCTTCCTGCTTTGTCGAAGATTAGTTGACCATAGAGTTGAGAGTCTATTTCTGGGCTCTCTATTCTGTTCCATTGATCTATGTGTCTGTTTTTGTGCCAGTACCATACTGTCTTGATGATGACAGCTTTGTAATAGAGCTTGAAGTCTGGAATCGTGATGCCACCAACTTTGGCTTTCTTTTTCAATATTCCTTTGGCTATTCGAGGTCTTTTCTGGTTCC
>PISX010003429.1:49940-137763 GCA_004024625.1 Mellivora capensis | reverse complement strand
TATTCCATTGTGTATATATACCACATCTTCTTTATCCATTCATCTGTTGATGGACATCTAGGTTCTTTCCATAGTTTGGCTATTGTAGACATTGCTGCTATAAACATTCGGGTGCACGTGCCCCTTCGGATCACTACGTTTGTATCTTTAGGGTAAATACCCAGTAGTGCAATTGCTGGGTCATAGGGTAGTTCTATTTCCAACTTTTTGAGGAACCTCCACGCTGTTTTCCAGAGAGGTTGCACCAGCTTGCATTCCCACCAACAGTGTAGGAGGGTTCCCCTTTCTCCACATCCTCGCCGAGCTGAAATCTCTTGACTAAGCCATCCAGGTGCCCCAATTTTTAACTTTTTGAGGAACCTTCATACTGTTTGTTTGTTTGTTTGTTTTTTGCAGGAGCAAAAGTATTCTTTAATTCAAGTCTTTATAATGACAAAAAAAATGGCTTAGCCTGAAACATGAACGTATAACTAATAAGTAGCTGTATTAAACACAATGGTGCTCAGAACGAACCTGAATATTCTGTGTGGTTCTGACATGGATCTCTAGTACTCTATGTCTAGGATTGTTGACACCCATAGTCAGTAGTGGATAAAGGGAAAGTGTCTCTCCCCATTCGGTTTTGATTCCCTTCCTCCATTGCCCTGGTTATCACAAGCCTCAACACTTGTTTCACCCATTCTACCTATTCTTCTTTCTTGTTTTTTCAGAATAGACCCATGTAATGCTCAACTTTCCAGTGTACAGTCAGCTTCAGCCTAATTCTGAGACAAAGTTCTGTTCCTGAGATGAAAGTGAGTACAGATTATGATGCCCATGATACGGGCATTATGATGACCTTAATAATCTCTCTCTCTCTCTCTTTTTTTAAAGATTTTTATTTGTTTATTTGACAGAGAGAGATCACAGTAGACAGAGAGGCAGGCAGAGAGAGAGAGAGGGAAGCAGGCTCCCTGCTGAGCAGAGAGCCTGATGCGGGACTCGATCCCAGGACCCTGAGATCATGACCTGAGCCGAAGGCAGCAGCTTAACCCACTGAGCCACGCAGGCGCCCTCTCTCTCTCTCTCTTTTTTACAAAGATTTTATTTATTTATTTGACAGAGAGAGATCACAAGTAGACAGAGAGGCAGGCAGAGGGGGGCGGGGAAGCAGGCTCCTGCTGAGCAGAGAGCCTGATGCGGGGCTCTATCCCAAGACCCTGAGATCATGACCTGAGCTGAAGGCAGACGCTTAATGACTGAGCCACCCAGGCACCCACCTTAATAACCTCTTAATAAATATTTATTAAATGAATGAGTGATTGCTCTGGCTTTCACTGAAAGAGAATAATGCACAGGGTCTAGAAAAACTTCCCCCAACTGTACAAAAATTATTGACCTTAAACTATTTTGTTTCCTATGCCACACTATCAAACATCATCCTGGCTCTTCCAGCCAGGCCTGCATTGTTTAATCCATACAAAACATCATCTACACATGAGGACATCTCTACACAAATGATGTGACACTTGTTTTGGTGGGTCAGAGGTAATTTTTGCTTCTTCCAACAGAATGGGTCACATTGTTCACTAGTAAATTATAGATACGAGAGCAGCTAATGTAGTTGTGAAGCATATTAAAATGTATAAGTTGAATTTCTAATTTATTTTACTTGAAATTCTGAATTTTTATTTGCCTGTGGTCCACCTTTTCACACAGAGCTTTAAGTTTACAAGATGAAATGCACTTATGGCAATGATGTTTTTATTAAATGTTCTCTGGCAGAAATTATAATACATGTCCAAACATCTGATGGAAAAAAAAAAAGGAGCAGATAAGAAATAAATGACCTAAAATTAAGACTAAATTCAAAACAAGCTTAAAGTTTTGCCCTGAGTGAAAATTTTAAAATTTAGTTGCTCCATCTAGTGGTGAACCGTTATATGACGTCAGTGAAGAGCTTTTTAGTTTTTCATGCTGATTTTATTCAAATTTTGTTCTGGTAGGTAGAAAAAAAATTTAATAGACTCCCTGTCTTATTGTCCCACATAAGTTAACAGAAGAGGACTCCCCATAAAAAGAAAAAATCGCTACTTAATGAATCTCATAGACTCGAAGACATATTTGCTCACCAGCTCAAATTTCAAATCATTGTTTCCCCCTCAGGAAGTCGAGGAACTAGCAGCAGTGTTGATATCTATACCTATAACTGTATTTTTATTCCTGAAAATGTATTAAGAAAATTTAGGCCTACCCTGAATTAATAGGAGAGAAAGGCTAATGAAGAGATTAGTTCTCAAGCAGTTAAGAGCGTGAGTTTTTGACTCAGGCCTTAGTAAGACCTGAAAAGTGCTCTGAATTGTATGAAAAATATCAATCCAGTCATTAGGTGAAGGATATTAAGAGGTACAAATTTCTAGGTATAAAAGAAATGAGAAAAATAAAGATCACATGTGTACCTGGATGTAGTAAATTGGTCCTGTTAGCAGGGACTCTCCATCAGGCTATTTGGGCTTTTATTTTTGACAGCAGCACTTGTTAGCTGTGTGGCCTTTGTATCTCAGTCTCGTCAACTGTAAAATGAAAACCATACTACCCCTCATAGAATAATGAGATTAAATTAGATACTGCATGGAAAGCACTTGGAACTATATCTGATGCAGAATAAGTACTCAAAAAACTTTTCCCAGTATTCTTCCTGACTTTATTTTGTGTATTCATTCTTGATGTTGGTTTGTGTGGAACTGAATTGTGTCAAGTAGTCTGGTATCCATTTGGCATGCCACTGGGACCCTCTTGCTTCTTTGACTCAGTGAAGTTTTTCTCACTCTGGGAGGGTCTCTTCATTGCAATATCTTAAGTGCAACGGCAACCCATATCCCATTCTTCAACATGATTTGTATGGTCAGTCTTTCACTTCCCAAATTCAGCTTTGTCTCCCAGAATTCCAGCAATCACTGGAAAGCAAAGATGGCATGTCTTGTTCCTAGGCATGCCCAAGGTTTGTTAATTTTCTCCTCAGAAGTTCAAAATCATGGTTTTGTTTTAGTTTTTCCTGATAGCAAAGTTTGATGAGAAAGGTGGAAGGACTGATTCCGTGAAGTTATTTAGATACCTATTCCAGGAAAATAGCACACTGGTTGACCATATTAGAGTGTATTTTCTTTTACTGTTAGAAACCTGTCTGCCATGAAATACCTTCCTTTCTCCAGAATCTAATTGTAGATGCCCCTAAGAGCCTGGACTATGGAGCTGGAGGTGCCGAGTTTTAAGTTGTAGCTCCACAATTTAGTAGTTGAATAACTTTAGACAATTTATTGACCTCTATGTGCCTTTATTCATTTGTACAAGGGAAAGCATAGAAGTTAAGTCAAAAGTTGTTCTGCAAATTAATTGAATTATGTATAAAGCTCATAGAATAGTGCTTGGTATGTAGTAAGTGGTACATGAGTTAGTTGTCACAGAGTTATTATTTGTGGATACTTAGTATTCTACGGAGCATGAAATGTATCTTTCCAGAAATTTCAATTCAAGATAATCTAAAACTTATTCTTTCACTTTCACTTTTGTGACATTTTCCCCATCCATGCTCTTCTTCACCCTGGTCTTTAATTTTGTCTCTTCCCAGTCTTTGATTTACAAATTTTCTTCTTAGATGGTATTGTCCACTTCAGAAACACTTTTCTCCTGTTAATACATTTTGCTCTAACTCTTCTACTTCTTACCGAGGAATTTCTCAAGGACGTAAACTATGTTTATGCTTTATATATTTCTGATGCTTCCCACAGAGCTAGTAGGTACCCAACAAACATGCACGAATAAAATAATATAGAAATACTAGCTTTCATCTGCACCTCGAGTTTGTGATTTCCTCAGAAAAGAATACCTACAATTATAATTCTTGTCATTTACTTAATAGCAATTCAGTGCAAGGCACTGTCTTAAGGGTTTTATGTAGCATGACTCATTAAATGGCATCAACAATTTTGGGGGACAAATCCTATTCATTTCATTTTACAAACCAGGAAGCTGAGTTTCAGAAAATATACATTGTTTGTCCAAGGTGTCACTGTTTGTGGCTAAAGCCCCCTTCTCTCAAAAAAGTCCTCTCTCAGTTGTTGGGCGTGTCCTTCATTTTTTTTTTTTTTAAGATTTTATTTATTTATTTGACAGACAGAGATCACAAGTAGGTAGAGAGGCAGGCAGGGAGAGAGGAGGAAGCAGGCTCCCTGCTGAGCAGAGAGCCTGATGCGGGGCTCGATCCCAGGACCCTGAGACCATGACCTGACCTGAAGGCAGAGGCTTTAACCCACTGAGCCACCCAGGTGCTCATGTCCTTCATTTTTTATTTCTTATAGAATGTTGGATTAGGGTAGGGCCACAGTTCTTTGGTCTTCCATCTCCTATAGGCAAATGGCTTTGCTACATGTTTGAGAGTTTGCAAATTCTAATGCTAGAGGAGCCATATAGAGAAGAGTATTTGTTGTGTGAGGCTATGGGTCATATCTTGGAAATCTAGCTTTTCCCCCCGTCCTGTCACCAGGACCTGTGAATTTTTTTGTGAATAATTTCAGCTATGGCCTCTCCGTCCTCCCCTCCCCCTGCACATCACTCTGGTTCAAGTCCTTGTTACCTCATGCCACTGGGACGATTGCAAGAGTTGCTTAACTTCTTCCTGCAGATCTTGTGTCCTCGCCTCCCTAATCTAGTCTGTTTATTGTGGCAAAACAAATTTTTGGACTTTAGCTCCTTACTAAAAAGCCTTTGTTGTTTCCCATTGTTTATTACTGAGTCTAAACCTAATTTTTCATTGTAGATCAGCTACAACATATTCATACCTAACACTCTGTTCTTACGACTCTACCCAAATCTTCTGCTTTGGTCAGAATGGTTCCATTGGCAGTTCCCGAAAATTCTAAGTACAGACTTTCTTTTCCTTTTCTCCCATGATCTTTTTCTTTGCTTCTTCCAGTTAAATAAATCTTATCCCAGTTTCTTGTTCTATACTAGTTCGTTTTTGTTTTTGTTTTTGGTGAGATGAATACTTGCCTGTTCGTTCGTTCATTCTTTCTTTCTTTTCTCTTTCCCTCAATATGAATTTCCCTGACACTCTACCACACTTACTAAATCGTGAATATGGAATGCATTCTGTATACTGTGAAGTAGAAAGGCAGGAGAATACAGTAGTCCAATACATGGACTCCGGAACTAGGCAACTGACTTCAAATCCTGGTGGTACCATTTGCCTTCCTGCTGACTTCCGTCAAGTCACTAAACCTTTCTGTGCTGAAGTTACTTCTACTCTACATTGCAGATAAAATAATGCCTGTCTGGCAAGACTACAGAGAGGATTAAATGAATCACTGTGTGTAAAACAATGTCTGACACAATCTAAGCTCTAAATAATAGCAGTGACGATGATGATGACGATGTAATTTGCTCTTTTGTGTGTATGACATTTTTCCATAACTGATTTGTAAGCTCTTTCAAGTCAGAGATTCCCATAAATCCTTGCCTTGCAGGAAGAAAGTGTGATACAAAAGTTCACAGTGGTCAGGAGATCAGGAGTATGAGATTAGGCAGGTCTTCAACTTTCAGACTCCCTTTTGCTTAGTTGTAAAATGGAAATAATTTTCCTTATATTTGTATAGTGTATTAAAAGTCATTTTTCATGTACAACGTTCATTTATTATCTACCTACTCTCTTTACATGGGGTAATTTATGCAAAGCATGTTGGAAACTGAGGCATGTGGGTGTCAAGTGTATTAGCCAGGTGCTCTGTCATGCTGGTTGAAGAAGGGGATCAAATGCTTGTCTTTCCTTCTCACCCCTCCCCCCTCTCATCTAAACTCCATATAAAAAGAACTAGAAGAATTCTTTTTTGAAGTTTTTAGTCAATAGTATCTCCATCCTCTCATGGAGCACTCTCCCATCCCCTCTTCCAGAGAAGCATTATTTTTTTAGAAAGGCAAGTTATGAATGTGGATGGAGGCAGCTAGTTCTGTGGTATACCCATGGCTGGAGGAATGGTAGGATTTGAAAAAGTCCCCTAAAATAATGTTCTAATGCTTGTTCCGTAGAGTTTAGGGTTTTTGTTTGTTTGTTTTTGTTTTTGTTTGCTTGTTTATTTGGTCTATGTTTGATCAGGGTGATTACTATTTCTTTTCTGTGGTAAAGGGAGATACCAGTCTTGGAGGAAGGGGAGTAGAGTGAGTGGGGACTAGAAAGCAAATAATTGTAATGGGAGAAAAGAAAATCAGAAACTGGAAACCGACATAGGGCAATAAAGGTATTAGATTAAAAATGAATAAAAGGTGGAACCATACAAAGTGAATATCATTTTTTAAGGCAAGAAATGGTGACTTGTTTCATCTTTGAGAAGCAGAATATTATTTAAAAAATGTAGTAAAATAATGAGTACAGAAGGGTATATGATATGGCCAGCTGCAGGAATTTCTAGTCTGTCTTCTGTGCTACTTATTAAGTATCCCAGCTCTCATTCCATATTCAAAACTAAGCATCCATAAACTTCTCTATCTAGCAGGATGAGACCTAGGAAGATATTCAAATACCAGAGTAACTATGGAAATAGGAAGAACAAAGAAGAATTCTTGAAAGTCTCTGGGTAAAGATAAAAGGAAAACAGAATAAAGAAGATCTCACAGCAGGGGCTTGTGACTGATCTCCAAATCAAGAAGTCAGGGAAGATGAAGTGGAACAAAGCCAAATCTCCACAACCAGGGAGATGGTCCATAGATTCCCACTCCCCAGTTAACTTTCAGACAAGTCACTCAGGAGAACAGAACTGGAAACATATAAAACATAAGTTTAATTCTCTCAGTAAATGATGCAAAAAGAGTAGCGAGAATTTTGAAAATGGTCTAACATTTGGAAGGAGATTTTATAGACTGCCTGAATGTCTTAAAAAACCTGGAGAAGAATGATCCTGGATTGGCCAAATTCTAAGTATGAATATTATTTCAAAAATGTTAGGAAATCAAGATTGACATGCTTATAAATTTGATGGGCTATAAAAATATGTATATAGGTGTGTGTATGCATATATAAATAATAAAATTTTCAAGGAATATTAGAGATTTATGTCATACCAATAAAAGGCAAGAGATACTTTAAAATATGTATTTATTATAAATGCCTTATTGGATCCCTGTTCTTCTACTATAGTTTGAAATTAGCTGCGTCTTGATGATGTATAGATTATTTATTTCTTTGCAGCGAACGCCCCCAAACCTAGAAGTTCTTGCATGGTTTTGTCCTCTTATGTGGTCTCTTGAGGCCTAGGGTTGGAATTCACACAATGTCAAATCTTCCTTTTTCAGTCAGACCAAATCTCAAGGCCAGCCACTGTTCAAAGGCTGGGAAAGGACTTCTCTTCATGGGAGGAGCTAGAGAGAATTTGTGGTTATTTTTCACCTATTGTAGGTGTTTAACTCAATTACAAAAGGAGATGAGATAAGAGACCTAAATTGAAAACTGCTAAATTATTGCCAAGCGTTATTAGTATGTAGCTGGCCCACTGTTCCTTCCCTCCCTCTCCAGGATCGTTTTTGGGGCAGATATTCTTTTTTTTTTTTTTTTAAGATTTTTTTTTTTTATTATTTATTTGACAGACAGAGATCACAAGTAGGCAGAGAGGCAGGCAGAGAGAGAGGGGGAAGCAGGCTCCCTGCTGAGCAGAGAGCCCGATGCGGGGCTCGATCTCAGGACTCTGGGATCATGACCTGAACCGAAGGCAGAGGCTTTAATCCACTGAGCCATCCAGGCGCCCCAAGGGGCAGATATTCTTATGAGGAAGCTCAGATAAACTGCTGAAACCTTGCTGAGCCAACTGGAAGGGTGTTTGGGGTCTTGGCCACCACCTGGTTATCCGTGGCTTTTCAATATCTCATGTATGAATCTGCTACCAATTCAGTGACATACAAAGTGCACTGAATTTCAGAAAGAAAGACTTTTCTGTGTGCCATAAATCTTGTGATAATATTTGTCATTAGCTCAAGCACTGATCCATAGTCCAAAGGAAATTTCCACTTCAACTGAGTAAGACAGGTTTTTATCTTCTTAAATCATGGTACTAGAGGCTGGGAGAAAAATAGGCAGAAAAAAAGTAAGGTTGAATGACCTCATTTATTCAGCTCTCTGACCCTCTCACAAGAACTCAACAGAGACAACGGGCCTGAAGGATCCGTGAGTATTTGCAGGAGGCACCTCGTGCGATGGCTCCACGTTGCAGAGTTCCCCTTCTCCAAGGAGCTGCGATGTGCATAGGTATGTGCTCTCCTTACCCCTACCCTGACTGCCATCTCAGTGTTAGGAAAGAGTCTCCTGGACCATGGCTTACTGGCTTAGGCCTGTCATCTGATCTAAGATAAGCCGATCAGTTTGTCACTGTCGTCAACTGGAAATGTTGCCTAAGGAGTATCATTGTTTTTGGAAGTCGCTCTGGAGGGAAGACCCACCACCTCCTGCTTAAGAAATACACGGAATTGCACTAGTTCTTACCCTTTCTGGGTCTTGGTTTAGTTCTCCCTTAGATTTGGTAAGGTATTCCACTAATCTTGCACTAAGTTCCCTGTTTTTGCTCAAACTACTGCAGTTGATCTCTGCTCCTTGCCGTCGAAAGGAACTTAACTCACAGAAGACAGCCACAACTGAATGGTTACAAGAAAGTGGTTTATCTGGATGCCATTTCATCAGTTCATTGAGTCATTCAGTAGTCATTTATTGAGGACCCATTATATGCCAATCACAGAGCTAGGTAAGCAAATAAGACAGAAGGAGGTGTAGGGAGATAGGCAAATGTATAATCACACTAAATTGTGAAAATGTTCTGGTAGAGATACTTACAAAGTGATGTGGGAGTACAGATAAGAGTACTAATGAACTCTCTGGGTAGATTGGGAGCTGGGGTTAATCAGCTTGGAGAAGGATATAAGCTAAGGACTAAATCAAAGTTATACAGGAAATTCAATCTTATTACATTACGGGGGCAGCAAATGAGGAATTGCTACATGGAGGTTGAAGACCAGCTGTTCTCAGTATCGACTCAGCTCTGCCAAGTGGAAACTGATTTGAACAGCAGCATGAGAGACTGAAATTATATATGGAAGAATTTCCTGATGGTGAGAGTAGTTAATGTTGGGAGATTGTAGAATCTTCTCCTCTGGAGGTTTAAAAAATAACAGCACATCATCTGCCTGGGATAGCATTATTGTGATGCTAGCTACGTATGGAAATGGAAGATAATTGCTCAAGGTCTTTTCTAGCTTAGAGTTTTCATAATTCTGTCATTTTTTAGAAAAACTTAATTGAACCAATAAAAAAAATTACAGCCAGAAAAGGAATGTAAAAGGATAGAAAAATAATTGAATTATTAATTCCCTCTTGGTTCAGGAATGAGGAAGAAACTAAGGGACTAAAAAGATTCAATATGTGTTATTTTAGATATTATTTTGAAGTCACATAGTCTGTTAGTTGTTTAAGAACTCCCAGGTTGGGACTCAACTGGTTGCTAACCAATGGTCTTGTCTTTTCCTTCCAGCCCAGAGTACTTTAGTTTCCCCTGATTCACTTTGTAACTAACTTCTTCTGCTTGTAGAACATTGTGTGTGTGTGTGTGTGTGTGTGTGTGTGTGTGTGTTTAAATATATATATATTTAAGATTTTATTTATTTATTTGACATATTTTGACATTATTTTGACATATATTTAAATATATATATATATTTAAGATTTTATTTATTTATTTGACAGAGACAGCCAGAGAGAGAACAAAAGCACAGGGAGTGGGAGAGGGAGAAGCAGGCTTCCTGCCGAGCAGGGAGCCCAATGTTGGGGTCGATCCCGGGACCCTGGGATCATGATCTGAACTGAAGGCAGACGCTTAACCAACAGAGCCACGCAGGTGCTCCCATTTTGTACATGTTGATAAATTTCTTTTCATTGTGAACTTAAGCAAATTTATAGACTAAGACAGTCAAATGAGCATTAGTTCTCTACATCACTCAAAATTTACATCTGTCCTTTTTAAGGTTTGCTACCTACATTCTGCTTATAGAATTTTTGAATTCTGCTTTCTTCCACATGATTGATATCACTTATGAATGTTGATGTATTCCCCATACTTGCCACATTTAACAGCACTTGAACACATCACTGTGAATCCATGTACTAAGTGGGCTAGCTAGAACTGAGTGGGAGGTCAAATGCTCTGGGACCATCTGTGATGGGATGAAATCATCACTGCCTCACACCTATCATTGGAGTAACCTCATCAAGAAGTTAATTCTTCCTATCTCTCTCCCTCCCTCCCTGCCTGTCTTCCTGCTTTCCCCTCTCCTTCCCTCCCTCTCTCCCTTCCTCTCTATCTTCCAATTAAGGAGACTAGGATGAGCGTAAAATTACAACATAGGTTCAGAGTCCTGTTGGGCTACAGGTAAAGTATATGACTAGATAATAAAATTAGAAAATTAAGTTCAGTAAAATTATGTAGAATTTGTTAAGACCACAGAGTTTGGTTTGTCGGAAAGCACTGGGAAACCAATGAACGCACAGCATTTGGAAGATAAGCATGGAAGTGTTGCACAATGGAAGGCTCTAGAGAATGGGGATCAGTTTAAAGACTCAAAGTGGGGGACTCATTCAAAATGAGACGCATTCAGAATTGCCATTCTATTTTATATTAAGCTTCAAGATGTACATACATACACCAATGTTTTGATATTGGGCTAATGCCTTGTTTTATTTTTTAAATGTGAATCCACTCAGTGTTGTAAGTTGTTTTTATTTTTGCTTTAATCTTAATCATAATTCATTGCCTATGATTTTCGGTTTTAGTTTCTTGAAAGCTGCACAAAACTTTAAAGACATTTGTAAAGCAATCTTAGGGCAGTGTCCCTTAAGATTTTAATTTTTTTCACCATTCTTTTTATCTCACTCACACTTAATTTGACAGCAGGTTTTTTTTTTTTTTTAACAACTGCCTTTATCTCATTTTTACCAAAGCATTCTGTTTAAGTTTCATAAAAAATCTACCTCTCTTTTCTCACATGTATTTCATCAGTTTATGAAATTTTTAACTCAATAAAGAAATTAAAATAATGAAAACACATCACAAACTGATTTTCTGATAAGCATACAACTTGACTTGTGAGAAGAGAAGGTATAGGTATGGAAGAATATATTCTTTTTTTTTTTAAAGATTTTATTTATTTATTTGACAGACAGAGATCACAAGTGAGCAGAGAGGCAAGCAGAGAGAGAGAGAGAGAGAGAGGAGGAAGCAGGCTCCCCGCTAAGCAGAGAGCCCGATGCGGGGCTTGATACCAGGGCCCTGGGATCATGACCCGAGCTGAAGGCAGAGGCTTCAACCCACTGAGCCACCCAGGCGCCCCTGGAAGAATATAGTCTTAACCAAGAATATTAGGTGTACTTGGACCTAAGGCTCATATTTTGGAATGGGGAAAGAGAACATGGATTAATCTGCTGTGCCAGTTAAGAGAGTTTAGGGAAAGAGGCAAAAAAAAAAAAAAAAAAACCAACAACAACAACAAAAACCACCCTAGAATTTAGTTTTGAGTCTTTCGCCAGAAAGTCAAATTTCATTTTTTGGTGTCCCTACATAGATTTATTATTCTTCCTTTAACATACTGAACTTCCCACCCATATCTTTGTGTCTTCCGCATATTAATTTTTCCCTTCAATTTCCCTGAGATTCTAGCACAAGGGCAGAACTGGATGAAAATATTTCAGTAGCCTAGATAGTATCCTCTTCTGGGATGTCCTTGAGAAAGGGAGGAGGCCTTCTTGTTCCTGAGGTTGTAGAGGATTAAAAGTAGGATTGTGTTTTGTCTTGGTTTGGAATCTTCTCAGAGGATTTTGACTTGTACCCCTTTCTCTCCAAGGATACACTTTCCACTGGGAGTATAACGGGGTGCAGAGTTTTTGTCTGTTTTTTTAATAGAGCTTTTGAGATTACCAGAATACCAACATCTCCATCTGGTAGAACTGGTGGTGGGGGCGGGAGTGGGGGAGGAAGAGGAGAGAAAGAGGAAGAGGAAGAAGCCTTCCTTCTAGTTCTCCCTAATGTACACAAAGAGTAAACATATCCCTTTCCCTACCTCCTCCTTGAGAGGACTGGTAAAGTTAGGACCCTGGAAACCCAGAAAGCGACTTTCCTAGCTCAATGCTGTACGTGGTTCTGATTCACATGGGAATTTGTATCCTGGCTATCAGAGCTAGCTTGATAGTTGATTTTGTGGAAACAGTATAAACTTGTTTCTTGAAAAAGAAAATTTAAAATTATGAACGATTTTTCCTTTAAGAATAAAATCAAGTTTAACTAAAAAGCCAGAAGGACTATATTGTATCCTGTAGTGTAGCATAAAATCCTTCAACCAATTACAATCTCAAATGACAATGGGGGTATGTTTTTTTCTGATAAAGATCAGGAATCTAGTATTGTCCAAACACTCAAGAGGTGCTATTTGTTTCAAGTGGAATGGAAAGGTTTTAGCAATTATTGTGATGAATGAAATGAAATGAAGAAAACTTTGGATAGTTAAATGTTTTCTTACACGATCAGGTGGGTATTGCAGCCCTAGGCTCTGGGTGGGAGCAAAGATTCCTGGAATGTTCTAGTTCAAGTATTGAAAATACTAGACAAAACCTAAATTTTAGAAGAAAAGCTGCTCTCTGGTGGTGTTCTTTTGACACTATTTATTGGGAGTATATATTTATGTAAACTCACTATCTAGTTAACTCAATAGTAGTTGAAATTAATGAAGCTTAGTCTCAGGGCCCCTCACTTGCATTGCCCTTTCAAAATGCTCATATGGTCATATGCTTTTGTGAAGTTTGGAAAAGTAGGATACTTTACCTGCAATTTGTTAAAATCACTAGACCAGTCTAAAATCACTAGACCATTGTGGATAGTGGAGGAAAAATGATGTCAAAGATCCACCCCATAGAAGGTTAATTCCCTTTCACTCATGAGGTTTTCATATATGGGTATCATAACATCTGTGCCTTGATATCAATCCAGAAACCCCAGGGCAACAAGTGAGAAGTGAGCAGCATGGGCATGAGATAAGGTACAACAAAGTTTTTGCCTACATGAAGTTAATGAGTGTAGCACTAGCTCAAACAAGAGATACGTAGGACAGATAGCTAAAACTGAGATTCACACCAGCATTATATAACATACATGGATCTTCCTTCAATTCAAGAACATTTTCTGCCATTATGTCTTCAAATATTATGGCTTTCTGATTCTTGATGTTTTGAAATCCTATTAACTGTTGGAACTTCTTCTATCCATGATTTCTTTTCATTCTGCTTTCATGTGTTCTGTTTCTTTTTTCTCTAAGCTGTATTTTGACTGATTTTCTAGGTTCCATCTTTTAGTTCATCAGTTTTCTCTTCAGCAGTGTCTTAATTCCACTCATCCATTTTGCATTTAATTTTAATGATTGTATTCTTCATTTCCAGAAGTTCTATTATCTGTTTTTAAAAACATAGTTCTTTTATTCCCCTATTTTATTCTTCTTTTATCATTTTGAACATTTTAAATATGTTTAATTTAAAGTTCTCTCAGAATTTTCTTTTTCACTAGTTCTTAAAGACGAAAATATAGTTTGTTTTTTTCCCTTCAGTATGGATTGCTTTTTCCCGTGTGCCATTTTTCATGGGAGTCCTTGATCCTAGGAAGATTCCTACAAAAAGTTTCAAGTTTGCTTTTACCAAAGCTCTAAGAGCTCCATTTGTTCTGTACCATAGCTTTTATTTATCTAAAATTTTTTTTTTAGTATAGTTGACACACAATGTTATATTAGTTTCAGGTGTGCAATATAGTGACTCAACAGATACCACTTAATTATTATAGCTTATTCCACTTTATATCTCTCTCTGCCCCCTAAAGCACAGGGCTTTAACTTGCATCATATGAATCCTAAAGGCAGAGGAAGGCTAGATCAAGGTTAGTGGACTACAGTGTAGATTTTCTCATGATGCCCAGCCCAAGACATGAGAAAGAAATAAATATGTTCCAGCATTGATGATATTTAAGAGTTTATGTGGGGATTTTACAACCTCTTCTCACCTCTTCTATAAAATTACTTTTATCTCTACCTATTTTCTTTCTTAGTACCAAACCTTTCTGTCAACAAGACTCCTTCTCTCCTGTATCTTCATCTTCTTCTCTATTGATTCAATTCCAGTGATATTTAAGTATGTTGAATATTTTCTACTAATTTGAACACAAATTTTGGGCATCTTCATAGACTCTCTTGATCACTGTTAAAAAAATAAAGATATTGCTTGACCCTGGACTGTGTTGTCTGTCACCACTGCCATCAGACTGCATCTTTGCTGCAGTCTGAGTTAGAGCCTTGAGCCTGCCTTGTTCCCATGGCCCACACACTGAGCTCTCTGTTCCAGGGTGCATTGACTGTTTCATTCAGATTGGATTAATGACTAGACTCAGGGCATGGAATTCGACTTCTTGATGACTGCTAGGGGATTGCATGACATAGCCTGGAAGTGTGGAGGAGTAAGTTTCTTGTAGGATGAATATTGACTAATGAGATTTAAGAGTAGCAGAGGATGAATTCCCAGTGCTCCTGCTTACCCAACGCAGACTGCTCTGGGGTGTGCTTGCTTTGCACAGCCCTCTGACAGGGCCTGCAGACACACCTGCTGAACGTCCTACTGTGTGCCTTCACAGATCATTATGAAGTGGCCATCAGTGCTTGGTGCACCTCATCACATTGGTTTGCATCTCTCCTTGCTTTGTTC
Organism: Mellivora capensis; assembly: GCA_004024625.1. Classification (NCBI taxonomy): domain Eukaryota; kingdom Metazoa; phylum Chordata; class Mammalia; order Carnivora; family Mustelidae; genus Mellivora; species Mellivora capensis. The sequence goes on along the minus strand of PISX010003429.1, from coordinate 122,972 downwards.
CTCCTTTCCTTATCCGCATTTCCCTGGGCTAGCATCTCACAAAAGAAGAATAGAGTTTTGTTTGTTTGTTGGCTGTTTGAAGATTTATTTATTTATTTTAGAGAGAGAGCACAAGTGGGAGGGACAGAGGAAGAGGGAGAGAAAAATCTCAAGCAGACTCTGCGCTGAGTACTGAGCCCAACATGGGGCTTGATCCCACGACCCTGAGACCGTGACCTGAGCTGAAACCAAGAATTGGCTGTTTGACTGTGCCATCCAGGTGCCCCATGAAGAATAATGTTTTAATCCTCACTTCAGGTGTGTTTCCTAGAAGACTTCGGTTAAGGTACCCATTATAAAAACATTTTCCTTAACCCCACATCTCCCTTCATCTATTCCATTTATATCTCCTTCCTTGGAAACTTTTTGAAGGAGTTTTTTTTTTTCCCCTTTAACTCTGTTTCTTATCTGCCATTCATTCTTCAGTCTAGCTCCTCTCTCCCATTTGTCTTAAAGCTGCCTTCACCAAGATCAATAATGACCATGTTGTTAAATCCAAAAGATAATTTTCAGCCTTTATCTTACCTGATCTGTGTGTAGCACTTGACACTGACCTCACATCCTTCCAGCATTGTCTTTCCCTGAATTCTAGACCATGTACTCTTAATTTTTATCTCACATTATAGCTGCTCCATCTCAGTCACCTTTATATATCTTATAACTATTGGTATTTCCCAGGACTCTATCCTCAGTTCCCTTTCCTTCCCCCGCCCTCATTTTCCATTATTCTCTTCTCTTTCTTTCTTCTCCTCTCCTTTTCTCTGGTATAAACCATCCCTGGGCAGCCTTACTTATTCACATAGCTTCAGGAGCCATCTATATGCCAATAACTTCCAAACTATATTTTAAATCCAATTTTTTCTCTTTCTTTTTTCCTTTTATTCATTTAAGACCAGGAATACTTTATTCAAGCCCATCAGAGAAATGGACAGCTTGGGTCTGTAACAGAGCATGTGTTTTAAAGCACAGGTTGGTAATTGTGTATGAGACTATACACTGCTACGCACAAATTAACTCATCAGAGCACAACTTTTCAAGTTCAAAACAGAACAAGCTTCCCTGTAAAAGAAGCACCTTTGTGACATTTTTAACTTTAGTAGTCCTCTCCTTCTTTTCGTCTTCACCCTCTCCTTCAACAGAATCCACACCAGCTTCTTCATAATCCTTCTGCACGACAGCCGTGTCCTCAAGGGCCTCAAAAAAACTCTCCTTCCTCCATGCCCTCCCCCACATACCAGTGAACAAAGGCACCCTTGACATACATCAGGTCAAACTTGCGGTCCAGGTGAGCCTAGGCCTCAGTGATGGCTGTGGTTGTGTTCAGCAGGCACACAGCTCTCTGTACTTTGGCCAGGTCTCCACCAGGTACCACAGTGAGAGGCTGGTAATTAATGCCAACTTTGAAACCAGTGAGGAACCAGTGAACAAACTGGATGGTGTATTTGGGCTTGATGGTGGCAGTGGCAGCATTGACATCTTTGGGAACCACATTTTATGGTACAACAGGCAGCAAGACACGTATTTACTGTGGTGAGGCTCACATTTCACCACCTGGTTCACTGGCTCAAAAGCATGCATTGGTGATCTCTGCTACAGAAAGCTGTTCATGGTAGGCATTCTCAGCAGAGGTGACAGGGGCATAGTGGCCAGAGGGAAGTGGATGTGAGGATAGGGCATGAGGTTGGTCTGGAATTCTCTCAGATCAACATTTAGGGCTCTCTCAAATCTGAGAGAAGCAGTGATGGAGGACACAATTTGACCTATCAACCTATTTTGATTAGTGTTGTTTGGTATTCAATATCGAGGTTTCTACAACGGATGTCACAGATGATCTCATTGTCTACTCCGAAAGCACAATCAGATTGCTCCAAGGCGGCGTGGGTAGTGAAGGGGAAGTTGTAGGGCTCGACTACAGCTGTGGAAACTTGGAGGGCTGGGTAAATTGAGAACTCCAGCTTGGACTTCTTGCCATAATCAACTTAGAGACATTCCATCAGCAGAGAGGTGAACCCGGAACCAGTTCCCCCTCCAGAGCTGTGGAAAACCAAGAAGCCCTAAAGACCTGCACTGGTCAGCCAGTTTCCGAATTCAGTTCAAGACAAGGTCAATGATCTCCTTACCAATGGTGTAGAGCTCTCTGGCATAGTTATTGGCAGCATCTTCCTTCTCTGAGATGAGCTGCTCGGGGTGGAAAAGCTGGTGGTAGGTGCCAGTGCGAACTTTATCAATGACTGTGGGTTCCAGGTCTACAAACACTGTCCTGGGCACATGCTTCCCAGCACCTGTCTCACTGAAGAAGGTGTTGAAGGAGTCATCTCCTCCCCCAATGGTCTTGTCACTTGGAATCTGGCCATTGGGCTGAATGCCATGTTCCAGGCAATGGAGTTCCCAGCAGGCATTGCCAATATGGACATGAGCCTGCCCAACATGGTTGGAGATGCATTCATGCATGGTTGCTGCTTTGTGGCTGCCACGCAGATGGCAGAGAGGAAGGGGGGATGTTGTTGCTTCTTATAGCACAACTCTTAGGTGGTCGATATAAGAGAACCTGCCAAGTACCAGATACTTAAAAGGACCTAGTTGTCTACTAGATCTTTCTTCTTTGGTGTTCTCTAAGTCCTTGAAACTGGACATGTCCAAAAATAAAACAACATTTTCTTCCCACCTGAATCTGTTTTTTTATTTTTTCCCTGCCTTGCCTGTCTCAGTGACTGGTATCTCCATTCCCCAGCCAGAAATTAGGTGTCACCTCATTCACCCACAACTTCAACCCCCATTAAAGTGACAAATTCACCCCTGTTTTCCCAGAATTTTCTTGGTGTATGAAAAATTTCACATCCATGGAACCCCCAAAGTTCCATAAAAACTGGAATGGCTTGCCTGGAGCTGTCTTAATTTTAAAAAACTGAAAGTCTCATGTCTTGGGAACCTCTTTAGTCCTGAGCAAGCCATAAGGTTGAAAATCCTTTTGCCTCTGTCCAATCAATCATCAAGACCTACTGATTTTAACTTTAATGTGTCTGGATTGTCCAGTTCTCCCCATCTTCACTGTTACTCTAACCAGCATAGGTCATTAACATGTCTTGCCTTGACTGCTGCAAAGCTTTGCAACTTTCCTTTGCCTCTAGCATTTCTTTCTCCAACCCATTCTCGGAATTGCTGCTAGAGTCATCTTTCTAAACCATAACCCCGATTGTATCATTTTTCTTCTGAAATCTTTGTGACTGTTCTTTATTTGCCCTAAGATAAGGGGCACACTTTTTTTTTTTTTTTTTTAAAGTAGACTCCACGCCCAGTGTGGAGCCCAATGTGGTGCCTGAATTCACAACCCTGAAGATTAAGACTGAGCCACCCCGGTGCTCCAAGGAGCTTATGTTTTAAAATGTCTCACATGACCTCTCATGAAATCATCCTGCTTATTCTTCCAGACTCATCCCTTCTCACTTTCTTGTTACACTGCATATAAGCCCAGGTGCCAGCTGTCTCCTCTATGAAAGCAACCTTTGTTTTTATTTTACCCCCACATGAACATAGAACTTTTGCATATCTTCACATTCTCTATCTTGAGCCCATCTCTACAAAAGTTTTGGTAAAAAACACAGAATTCACAGAGAAGATGAAAGGGATCTTCTAGCATGTGTAGTATAGCAGCAATGCCCCAACTCACTATTTGACATTTCTTCTCCAAAGTTCCTTCTCAGCTCTGACGCTCCTCTAAGATTTCTTTTTTCCTTTGTCTCTACTTTTCCTCCAAGGTATACAGCCTTCCTGGATCTACACCCCACCCCCCTTCCTGTGCCCCTGCCCCAAACTCTTTACACTCATCTCTCTCTCTCTCTCTCTCTTTTTTTAAGATTTTATTTATTTATTTGACAGACAGAGATCATTAGTAGGCAGAGAGGCAGGCGGGGGTTGGGGGAAGGAATGGGAAGCAGGCTCCCTGCTGAGCATGGAGCCTGATGCGGGGCTCAATCCCAGGACCCTGGGATCATGACCTGAGCTGAAGGCAGAGGCTTTAACCCACTGAGCCACCCAGGTGCCCCTACCCTCATCTCTTTCTTATCCTGAGTGATTTGGCTTTGCCCTAGATCCTCTTTATAAATGTACATTCCCAACTCCATCCAAGGGTTCAACAAAACAATGTGTCCTTCTATTTTGAGATTCCATTCCTGCTTAGTGCCATCATTTTTAGCTTGACATGTCCCATGGGGTCTCATCTCTCATCCCAAGTGGATTGTTAAAATATTTCTTGAAAAATGTGGTGTTATCCTCCTAGAGAAATTGTTTTACCAGCTGTTAAGACAGTAAAAGTTTCTTCCTTTTGTCACCTGTGTTTCAGCTATAATGGCTTCCCTATAGTTCTCATAATTTTTCTTGTTCTCTTCTACTGTGTCTTTGTATAGGCTTTCAAATCACCTGAGATACTATACCACCATTTACTTTAAAAAAAAAAAAAAGAAAAATTTGACTGACTAATAAATACACCTAAAGTTATAATATTTTTCTCTTGCCAAAATTTGTCTTCAGCATCAAGAAGGATGGACTGCTTTTATAAATGGAACTGGTGTTAGATGTAGTTCATGGGGTTTGATTTGAACAAAGAAATTCCTAATTATATCATGACTCATTTTAGCATTTTTAATCATCATGGTATGATGAAATTCACTGCATTGGTCTCTAAGGGATTAGAAAGAAAACTAATTTCAGTTTTTGAAAGTCATTTTCAAGATCTCCAAAGAAGGCTTATAGAGGATATGAAAGGGGCCTAAGAGTTACATAGTCCTCAGTCTGAGTCTGAGAATTAGTACAATTAATCAAAACTGCAATCCACATTCCCCTAGAAAACAACAATATGCAAAGCACATGGCCATTGTGTGCAGTCCAAACAATCATGTACCTGTACAGGTAGGTTATATTCAATTCAATTAACCTAGTTTATTTTCTTGATAACATCATTGAATATATCTACATTTTTTACTAATGCAAATGATTGAAGATTTTAAGATGGCAGTAAAATAACTTTATGTTGCATATGGAGAGTCACACTACTTGGGTTTCTCAGTGGCCTTCCTTAGTGCTAGAACACTTGAGCTTCAAAGACTTGAGAGGAGTGTGGATTATCAAAACAAATACAGAGTTGGAGTTCATAAACCCAGAGTTCCATATATACAGCTAGCTATATTTTCTTATGTCATTTTATTTTATTTTATTTTTTAAAGATTTTTAAAATTTATTTAACAGAGAGAGATCACAAGTAGGCAGAGAGGCAGGCAGAGAGGGGGGTAAAGGAGGCTCCCTGCTGAGCAAAGAACCCAATGCGGGGCTCCATCCCAGGACCCTGAGATCATGACCTGAGCTGAAGGCAGAGGCTTAACCCACTGCGCCACCCAGGCACCCTTCTTAAGTCATTTTAAACTCTCTGCATTCTTTAACTTTTTAAACAATCTTTACAATCACATTTTATTTTATTTTATTTATTTTTTTAAAAGATTTTATTTTTAATAATCTTTACACCCAACAAGAGCCACGTGTTCTTCTGACTGAGCCAGCCAGGTGCCCCTACACTCACATTTTATTGTTATTGGTATTGTTATAATTATTATTATTACTTTTTTTTTTTGGTGCAAAAAGACGGTTTTATTAGAGCACAGGGACAGGACCCGTGGGCAGAAAGAGCTGCTGCACTGGGGTTGTGAGGAATGGCTGATTTAAACTATGGGGTTGAGGGAGATAAGGAAAAAGGCAGGTGTCCAAAAGGACTTTCATAAACTAAAGAAGACCCTCAGGATACTAGAGGCCTTGTGATTATCACGCTAAGGTTGTTTTTCCCTCTAGTAAAGCATTCACATTAAGATAGTCGGAAGTTTCCTGGAGGAATGTCCCACCTGTCCCACCCAGGAGTGGGGAGGGGAGGTGCCCGGTCAGGGTGTGCTTTGTCTTCAGTTTGTCTTCTGCTCCTCTTCAGGTCCCCGTGAAGAACTTTGACCCTTAATTTTTTAAGGTTGGGGAGGGCACAGGTCTTATCTTCTGGAACCTATTCCTGCTGAACAGGAGTGTAGAGATGTCTCTGCCTATGGGTCAATATTGGTCAGCTGGGGAACGTGAGGGGGAGTTCCAAAAGGTAGAGGCAGCTGAATCCAATGCGGTCACCATGTATGAACCTCCTGGAGTAGATAGGATCGTTTGTTGTAGTGAAGTGATCGTAATGATGGAGTCTCAGCACCAAGCAGAGAGACCATCATTTTTTGAAGAAGAGTTTGAGGTCTAGAGGTCCATGGGATTAAGAAGGCACGTTAATTTGCTCATTGGTTTCCTGAGACACTGGTCAGGAAATCTGAAGTGGACAGCATTAAGTCCAGGGGGTGCTTTTCTTTCTTCTTGACAGCGAGGGAAGAAGAAGCCATGGTGCCTGAGACCCCGAGGATGGTATCATACACTTATATTTTAAAAGAGAGATCTTCCCTTGTTTTCTTTCTCATTGCTGGAGGAGGGGTGGGGATGGGGATGGGGTGATTGGGAGATGGGCATTAAGGAGGGCTCGTGATATGATGAGCATTGGATGTTAATAGGCAACTGATGAATTATTGAACTCTACATCTGAAACTAATGATGTACATGTTGGCTAATTGAATTTAAATTAAAAAAAAGAAAGGTAAGATGAAGTAATAGGTGTGAAAATACTTTGAAAATGAAAAAAGCTTTCCAATCGTAGATGGGCTTGTCATCTTTTAAATTTGCAAAGGGCAAGAATGAGGAGATTCATTGTACTAATCTGTTCATCCTTCCCACTATTCAACTATCCATCTCTCTTACCCGTCCTTCTTTCAACAAGTATTTGTCGAGTACTTAATGTTTGCATATAATGGTTACAGTGGTCCCAGTCCTCATGGAACTTACATGCTTGTATAAATAGTACACAATTTAAATTCAAATTGATAAAGGCTATAATTGAGAAGGGAACCATGGGATGGTTGGATCAAGTAGGGTTGTGGTTGGGGAAGGTTTTCCATAAAAATGATGTCTAGACTGTCTGATCTTTTAGCTTTCATGAGAAAATATCGAAATGTTGTTAAGTGTCATGGGAAGTATGGGTAGTAGCAGGACAAAGAGAGGTAGTAGAATGTTCCAAGCAGAAAGAACACGATGTGCAAAGGCCCTGAGGCAAGAGTCCATTTAGTTCAACAAAAATTTCAAGGTGCCTGTTCTGCCAGGTGAGAAATCTTCATTTGAATTATTTATGAACAATGTAGTAGCTAGTTCCATAGAATATCTGATGGGTGGAAGGTGTGCCATTTATCCATTTGCAGCTATTCTTTGGCCTCAAGTCTTCGATTGAATTGTACTACCCCTGGCAGCTCTCTTTGTCTTTTTTTTTTTCTTTCCCCAACCTCTGGAAAGTAGATTGCTAAGACTCCAAAGCTTTTGGTTTTTAAGGCATGGCATTTTGAATTGAAACCCTGCCATTGTCAGAGGACTCAATAAAAAAACTTCCCATCTCTTCTCATTTTGAAGAGGAGGAAACTGGGTGGCAGAGAGGCTAGTTACTTTTTCCTAGGTTCCCTAGCTATTAAATTGCAGCTTCTAAAGCAAATACAGTATAGACCTGGGGTAACAGTGGTCTCTACGTATTAGAATCAGGAGCAACATGACCACTGGAACACGTGAAGATCAAGAACAACCACATGGGCTGACTACTACCTTTAACATACAGGATAACAAGGCTACTCAAACTCTTATCATGGACAAAAGCACATTCTTTGTCTCATTTGATGGATCAAGTCTTCTAGTCTGAAAACATTACCAAGATTACCTGCCAGGGCTCTTTCCTAAAATCCCGTTATTAGAGTAGTTGAGACTTGAAAGCATGAATTGTTTCCAAGTGTTCCCTTGAAGTCGACAGCTAGTGGAGTACAAAACAGGGTCCTAAGCAATGGCTGGAAACCTGGAACTGTGAAATAAGGAAAAGGCAAATGAAGTGGAAGTTTAAGAAACCTCTACAAACTTCCATTTACCTGGGGCTAACAGTTTATGATTCCTAGGGAGATTGAATAAACATAATCAGAATACTTGCTAAGATCTCCAGTCTTGACCAATGATTAATCAAAAGGATGACAAAGCACAGGAAAACAGTCCCTCTGATTATTTGAATATGTTTGTAGTTAGGTATGGTGAAGAGAAGCCAGTCTGTCTCATGTGAAGGTAATAGTGCTATTTCTTAAGTCTAAGAGATGTATATCATACCAAGAAACATTAATGATTCACTTTCTTCACACACACTTCCCCTAGTAAATATATACCAGGCAGCAGCAAAGCTTCTGTTGTAATTGTTTTCCTGTCACAGGAAACTTTGCAGATGATGTCTTAACCCTTGAGTGAAATCAAAAGGGAACCCTCTCTTATCAGAACTTTTTCTACCATAAAACTTTCAGTTGCCATGGAATAGAATACCTAACTCAAATTTGTGTAACCATCACCTTGATCAGTTCATTTATTTAGAGGGCCAGAGGTAGGACTTGTCATAGATGCATTTTGATCTGGGGGATCAAATGATAGTCTTCTTATCACCTCTCAACCTTTTCTTCCTTTGTGTGCCAGCTTCATCTTTGAGTTGCTTCTTTACTCAGAGGAGATGGTGGCAGCATTCCTGAGCTGCATATTTTCAGCTACAAAATCCAGTGGAACATCACTTGGCCAGGGATCTGGGGTTGTGAGATTTCACTTAAGTTAATCAAGGTCCTCCATGGAGGTGAGAAGTGGGATCACTCCCGCCCGATGGAGTGGCAGAGAATTGGGCATGAGAGGATTTCCCCCAAAAGAGTTCTGCTACTAGATGAATGGGGAAATGGATGCTAAGTAGCAAAGAAGAGATTTTTGCTCCCCTTGATTTTTTTCTTCTTTTTTGACATTCCACCTTAAAGGACTCTCAGTAGAGTTTAGCTTCTGTATTGGTTAGAATATAGTTTTTGGTGTATGAAATAGGGACTCAAAATAACACTATATTAAAGAAGAATGATGGTTTCCTCCACTCTCATTTAAAGTCTGAGATGGTGTGGTGACTTTGAGTTGCAAAACGCTAAAGACCCAGACACTTGTTTTGTTTTGTCACCTCCAGCATGGTGGCTTCCATCCCTGTGGTCCAACATGGATCACTACGATGACCCAATGCCAACCTGACGGGATAAAGAAGGGGAGGATACATCTCTTCCCTTTAATTCAGAGTTTCTCAACATTGGCACTATTGACATTTTGAGCAAGATTATTCTTTGTCGGAAGGGAGGATGTCCTGTGTGTTGTAGGATGTTTAGCAATATCCTTGGCCTCTATCTACTAGAAGCCAGCAGCATCTTCCTTCCCTCTGCCCCACCCCAAGCTGTGACAACCAAAATAACTCTAGATTTGCCAATTATTCCCTGGGTGAGGGCATATTTCACTTCTGCCTACATTCTTTGACTAGAATTGAGTTATATGGTCATTCATAGCTGCAAGGGAGACTGGGAAGTGTGGTCCTTTTCTTTTTCCTTGATGGCTATGTGTCATCAAAAATGGGACCACTGACATTCTCTGTCAGTGTTCAAGTGTAAGTACACCATTCTCTGTTAACCTCAATCATGGGGCACAATATGATAATGGAGAATAATTATTGAACCTTTACCTTCATCCACTTCTAGGAATCCACAAAAATTCCCTGAAATATTTCTGAAACTCTTTGGGATGTGTTTCTTAATTGTGAACATTCTTTCAGACTATGACAATGGGAACTTGAAATCCATGAAATTATATGCAGGTGTCTTACAAATAATATTTCCACTCATGTCCATTTTGAGGGCACTGCAGTCTGTGTCGTGTGCAATTTCTAGTAACTCTCAAAGCTTTCTCTCCTAAGCTGTTGGTGCCCCCTTATGCCTGCCATTACTGCTGAAGCCATTGGCATCAACTGAAGCTACCAGCCATCCTACTGTATTCTAAATCTCTTCCTACCCCTGCTCTTTGGTCTTGATGATGTACTGATGAGGATGTCCAACATGTTATAGACATTTCAGTAAATCTGACTTTTCAACATGGCTTCTTCTCTCCTTAGGACTCACAGAAAGATTGTGAGTGTTGGGATGGAAGAAAATTCTGAGTAACATAAACCTTGATGTTCTCAAAATACTTCTGTTCTGTTGACTGAAACATGGTTATTGAATCAAGCTTATATGTTTAACACTTAGAAGAATTATTTCCCTGAACTATTTCTCAGTTTCATATGTAAAGAGATTTCACGTGTTCTATCCCATAAGTTTTCCTGACAGGCCAAACATGTGAAGATCCAGTTGAGGCTCAAACTAGAACACTTTGCTATTTATTGATTCAGTCATACATTTCAATCATTCATTATTTTTTCTTATTTATCCAATAAATACATTTCTTGAATGTTTATTACATAAAGTTATGTTCTGGGTCTTAGAGTTACAACTGTGAGCACCTCTGACATGACACTTACTTACATGGTATCTAACAGGTGCTACGCTGAGAGCTCCTTCCTCCTCCACATTATCAATTCGTGAATTGTATATTCTGTGTGGTCTTTCATCAGAACTTCGTAAGTTAGCTCAGAATCTTTCTGCTACCAGTGTTGCCAGTGGTCTGTACACAGGCTACTCAATAGTTGTGTAGGTCCATCTTACTAGTGAAGATTTTTCCGAGTTAAAGTGTAGAAATTATTCAGTCACACGCTCTCAAGTCAAGCAGGGTGCTTGAGTTGTCAGGAATCTTGGCTTGTCTAGTGTTTGCTGAATCTAGTTGTTCTTTTTCTTCACAAGCTTTAGTCAGACTGAGGGGTAACTACATTGTGCGAGAGTTCTGCAAGAGTTCGCAATTTGAAAGCTATAGTTGTATAGCTTCTTATTTTTTAGAATTGTTAAAAAAGTTTTATTGTGATAAAATATACATAAGATTTATCATTTTAACCATTTTTAAGTGTACAATAATTACATTCACACTGTTGCTCAGTCATCACCACCAACCACCTCCAGAGTTTTTCGTCTCCCTAAGAGAAACTCTGTACTCATTGAAAAATAGTTACCTATCGCCCCTTCAATCCAGCCCTCAGCAACCACCATTTTACTTTCTGTCTTTATGAATCTAGGGACTGCCTATATGTGAAATCATACGGCCCTTTTATGACTGGCTTATTTCCCTCAGCATAATGTCTTCAAGGTTCATCCACATCGTAGCCTCTGTCAGGATGTCTTTCCTCTTTAAGGGTGAATAATATTCTATTGTATGTATAGCCTACATTCTGTTTAGCCATTCATTCATTGATGGACTGAAATGCTTTTCTTCTGCTTTTTAGGTGGAGTCTCATCTTAAATACTTAATTCTGCATGCCTCTCTGCCCCCACTGGTAAATGTAAACACTTTAAAGTAGGGCATTTAATTCTGTGGCATTAATGAACAAGAGATAAAATCTGCAATTGCCATTCAAGAAGAGAATGTAATTTTATAATAAATCAAATTACTGCCACCTTTTTATTAGCAATAGAAGCCCCAAGACGGGATTATGAAATTACTGTTTCATGAAAAAAATCAGTTTAGGAATTTAGCAGTCTTAATGCCATTAAGTATATTTAAAAATAATGAAAAATCTTTCTCTGATATGTCTGTACTGACCAATATGAGAGCCACCAGCCAAATGTGGGCTTTAACATTTAAACTAATTAAAATTAAATGGAATTAAAAAATCAGTTCCTCAGTCACTCTAGCGACATTTCAAACGCTCTACTGCCATTGTTAGTGGCTACTGTATTGAACAATACAGACATAGAAGGTTTCTATCATCCCAGGAAATTCTATTCTACAAGGCTGATTGTGTTAGCTGGGATTTTCTCCTCCAAAGTCATTAGAGATCATTTAAACTTCATAAAATTCATTGCTGCCTTACAGAGTGTGATATTCTGAATGCTTCTTGGTTTTGCCAGCCTTTAGTCTATAGTCGAAGGACTTAATCCTCTGTGGAGCATAAAAACGTATCAATATAGTCCTGGTGATTGCTAGCCACTCACTCATAGGCACACAGAGCCCAGTATGCACAAAGGAAAGGAAAAGTAAAACTCCAGTAAGGGTGGAGGAGGCAGGAAATGAAGGAGTACATTCTCTGTAAGTTAGTTGTATTTTAAGTTTTTATGTTTTGGGGAATTTAGTTTGTATACTCTCAACCTCCAAGTAGCAAAAATACACATAGATGGAAACCTTTTATAAGTAACACATTTGGGGGCGCCTAGGTGGCTCAGTTGGTTAAATAACACATTTGGACCTAATGCGTCTTCATTGTTAGGATGGGATAGCTGAAAATCTATTGTAGAAAGAACTCTCAGGAGGATAGTAAATAGGATCTGATAACAACAGAGGCAGACTACATTAGACTGCCTCTTCAGAGATGTGATTTTCAACTCTCTTTGCGACTGAGATATCCTGGTGGTAATGGTTTATTTATAGTTATTTTGTTATTCTATTTGTATGGTGACATGTGCTCTTAAAACAGAGCAAATAAATTTCATTTTTAGGGTCTTGACATTTTAACTTTTTTAATTTAACCTTTTAACTCATTAGACAGAGGCCTTTTTTTTCCAACTTGCTGTATACCCAGAGCTTAGCATAATTTTTGCGTATAATTGGTGCTCAGCAAATGTTGAGTGAATAAATGAATGAATGAATGAATAAATAGGAATATCTACAAGTTCTGGAAGAATGAGGTTGGGAATCATCCCTTTAGGAAAATTGATTTTCCCTGGAAGAGACTCTGTTGAACCTATTCATCAGTAGGCTTGCGGGGTCCTTCTCCAATTAACAAGGAAGGGACAGTGGATTGTGGTGAGTCTGTTAGCCATGATATAACATGGCTTGGGTCCCAGGTCCATCTCAGCCTCTCATTAGCCATGCAAACTTGACCATAATAACCTCTCAAAGCTGTTTCCACATTTGGAGTACTATAATAACTGTATGGGTGGATTTCTGTGAGAATCAAATTAGATACACAAACTGTTTAGCAAGGTGCTTGACACACACGTAGCTCTCAGGACATGTTAACTTAAAAAAGGACACTTTAAGCATGTGTAGGGGCAATCTAGCCTTGGACTAAAAGTAAGAGAAGGAAGGAGAGAGTGTGTGTTACAGGACTCTAGAAGAAAGAAAGAGCTTGTGACATGCTCCACAGAATCTAGAATACAGGAGATGAGAGGCGGTACAGCTCTGGCCATCAAAAGTATCACTTCTGAGAAGGAGCTAACGTTCTGGATACCTACTGGACTTGACAGACCTAACACATTCCAGCCTCTAGGCCTTTGCCTTTTTTGGTCTCTGTTTGAAACTGCCTTCTTCCAGATATGTGCACATTCGCTCCCTCAGTTCATTCAGGACTTTGCTCAGATGATGCTCCTCTCTGTTGAGCCTATGGAAAAGGTACCTCCTAACCTCCTAATGCCTTATCTTCAATTATAATGATAATCACACACCCTACTTTTTCTTATGAACACTTTTGCTATTGACACTATTATATATATTTTTTTCACCCACTATATTCTAATTACATGTGTGTAGGGACTGTCTTTTTGTTGTTGTTGTTCACTGTATTTTGAAGAGTACTTGTTCATGATAGATTCACAATGAGTTGTTTTTTTCTGTTAAATTCATATTTTCATCATTTAACCCTCATAAGAACACTGCACGGTAAGTGGCATTAACTTCAGGTTGTGGGGGGAAAACATGCAGTTCAGAGAGGTTCAATGACTTGCTAAAGATCACATAGCTAATGAGTCTTGAAACCAATATTTGTGATTCAAAAACAAATGGTCTTTCTACTATATCACATAAATCCTTTATGTTCTTTTTTTCAAAAGGACTCACAGGTTCCATCAGGGGTACTCATTATGCAAAATAAGGCAAATTTTTTAGTATACAGAGAACTTGTATATAAAGTTAAGGAAATAGGCCCTCTCTGACATTTGAGATGTGCAAAATGTTGCCACAGTTCTTTTTTTTTTTCCTGGCCCAGGGCAGCTGGTGGAACCAAACATGTTCCCATCAACTTTGGCACTCAATCTATTATCCCAAGTATTTGAGTCCTAACCCCAGAATCTTCAAATAGCCTGAATCTTCAAATAAGTCTGTTATCTTTATTACATTTATTACAGAGTCTTTCTGAATAGGAGCCATATCTTAGTATCTGAATCCTTACATCCTTTAGCATGACACTCAGCCAGACGGCCAGTGTCTGTAGAGTGACAGACATCTGTGCTAGGGAAGTTAGGCTAAATGGTTTCTACCATTCTGCCTTCCTCTAAGGGTCTACGGATTTTTTGAAAAGCATTTGAAGTATTGATATGCGCTTGCTAAAATAATCATATATGTCAAACCCCAGCATAAGAGAAATTGAAAGGGAGTAGCAGTGGAAGTTTCCATGCAGCAGCTCTTCTCACTTCAGTAGGTGGCTAACCCATCTGAGCACGAAGGCTGAGTAGTAGGAGGGCTGGTAGGTAGAGCCTCCTTTGGGTTCTGGAAAAGAACTTTGATATAATGGGCAGGTGAAACCTTAAAGCTCTGTACTATATACTATGGAAGAGATAACTGGAAGCCGATATAATTTTGAGTAAATGTACAATTTGATTACTCTCTCATCAAGTAGGGATTACCTTTGGCTATGTATAATAGAAAACCCAAGTATTTAGTGGCTTAAGTCAGACAGGGATTTATTTTTTTCATCAAACAAAAGATCTAGAGGAAGGTAGGGATGGTACAGAGGCTCAAGGACATCAGGTCTCTAAGATTCTTGCAGTTCTTCTTAGCCTTTCCTTTGTGCTCAAATACAAGTGGTTGCTGTGGTACTTGCCATCATGCCCGCACTTGAGGGTGTGTGAAGAAGAAATTAAAAAGAGCACAAAAGGCAGAAAGGGCAGGCCAACTGAGTCTGTCCCCTCTTCTTTAATAGTCTTTTCTTTTTCCTGCCTTCAAACACCTGCTCACATCTCCTTGGCCAGAAACCCTGACATATGGATACCTCTGTCCATGTACATGACTATCTTCAATAGAGGCTGGGGAATTTAGTTTTCATTAGCTGGGCACTCTGCCCTCATTGTCCAACAAAATAAATGTTCTGTCAGTAAGGAACAATGGGAGAATTAATGGATTTGAATAAACATCTAGCTGTTTTGCTGTACTACCCATTAAAGAACCTCAGAATGGGCTACGGAACATCTTACTTTCAAGAATACTGCATTTTGATGGGTCTCCTGATGAGTTAGTTGCATGATAACATTCTGAAGTATCTTTATGAGTTTATTTTTTTATAGGGATATTTAAGAGTAGTTTTTCTCTGAAATGCTGGGTATTACATAGGAGGAGCCCTGGAATTGGTTCAAATTTTGGCATTACCACAATTCACTGTGTGCTACTTTGAGGTTCAACTTAATTACATTTAAAAGTGATATGGCAGGGGTAACTGGGTGGCTCAGTGGGTTAATCCTCTGCCTTCAGCTCAGGCCATGATCTCAGGGTCCTGCGATCAAGCCCCACATTGGGTTCTGTGCTCAGCGGGGAACCTGCTTCCTCTTCTCTCTCTGCCTGCCTCTCTGCCTACTTGTGATCTCTCTCTCTCTGTCAAATAAATAAATAAAATCTTTTTAAAAAAGTGATATGGCAAACTGAGCTTAAAATGTATATGTAAAAACAGATGACTACAAATAAACAAGATGTTCCTAATGAAGAAATACAGGGTAGAAAAACTTCCTTATCAGAAATTAGAAATTTAGGGGCACCTGGGTGGCTCAGTGGGTTGAGCCTCTGCCTTCGGCTCAGGTCATGATCCCAGGATCCTGGGATCGAGCCCTGCGTCGGGCTCTCTGCTCAGCGGGGAGCCTGCTTCCCCCTCTCTCTCTGCCTACTTGTGATCTCTGTCTGTCAAATAAATGAAAATATTAAAAAAAAAGAAATTAGAAATTTATTATAAAACTCTATTTCTTCAGATGGCCTGGGATTAGGTATAGAGCTATGTAGGCTGGCCAATGAAACAGCAAAGAGAACCCAGAAACAGACCAATACAAAAATGGAAATTTTATTTACGACTGAGATGACATTGCAAATTACTTAGAAAAATATACACTTTTCAACATATGGCACTGGAACAATTGGTTATCTGAATGTGAAAAGATGAAATTGGAACCCTATCTCACACCGCATATAAAAAAATCAAATCTACATGGGTTAAAACTTACATGTACCAGGCAAAATGTATAATGTTGAGCGGAAATAGTAAGTTTCCAGTATGTTTCCACTTGAGCAAAGTACAAAACAATGCAAAATGACATAATACATTTCTTAATAATACAAACATGGTTAAGTATAAATAAAAATAAGGCAAAGATAAAGAGAAAATTCAGGATTGTCTTTCCTCTTAGGGGAAATGAAAGGGGACAGAGAAGACCTAAATATTCTTATTCTTAAATTGGGTGGTGTCTACAAAGAAGCCTTTTGCCTTACACATTTTTATAAGGATTCTTTTGTATCTACATATGACTTTTAAAAGATTTAAAATGCAGTTATAGAAGATAATAGTCTCATTGGTTTGTTATGAATATCAAACATGAAAGTATTTGAAAAAGCATTTGATAAATGCAAGTTATTTCTATTCACTACACTGTGTACTTCCTGAAGCTAAGATTAATTCTTATACATCTTTGTATCCTTAGCCCAGAGTCTGAAATACAGTATGAACATAATAAGCATTGTTTGAATGAATGAATGAATGAATGAATGAATGAGAAAACCATTTTAATGTTAGCATATAGATTTTTAATTTTGGTATTATTAGAACTAAGCTGCTCCTTTGAAATTTATTAACAAACATCACTCTATGTGCTCATTTACTCATTTATTACTTTATTCATTCTTCAAATATCTAGTAAAGCCTACAATGTTCTCGATGCCATGCTAACTATTGGGGGAATTGAGATGAGCCACCCATATTTCCTATTCCCAACAAGCTCACAGTCTAGTGGAAGAGACACACAAGTAGCTAGGCAATAATAATTGCTTCTGCAAACCATTACTTAGTAGTGATAACACTAGCATTCACTCTGTATAATATTGGATGCTTATCTTCCTGTTGACTTTTTCTTTTCTTTAGATAATGAAAACGTTCTCAACATGTGCCTTGATGAGTTGTAGCTCAACTTACTTATTTCTACTTCATAGGCATTCCAGAGAAATGAGATTTTAGTATCTCACATGAACTAGATGCTGGGGAGTAGGCATGTTTTTGCTTTTAAATTGAGTTTGGTTTAGACCGGAAATCAGGTATCTATTGGAAAGGGATCTAATTAATCAGCATCTGCAAGGAGCCTAGTACAGAGAGAAGTGCTTTAAGTACAGAGAGTTTGTATTTGACAGACTTCAGCACCTGGCTAGCAACATAACACCAATTCCAATATGGGATGTGATAGCTGTGGGGAATATGAATGCCGCCAAGATCAAGTCCATAACAAGGAGCGAGGAAGATTGAAACTTCAGCTGGATTGATGCTAGGGTGATTACATTAAACCAGACAGACAACTGTTGAGGACAGGACTTCCCAAATTGTATTCCTTGGAATGTCATTGCTTCAAAGGTGCTTTATAAAAAAAGGAATTGAAATACATTTGGAAAATGCTGATCCTCTCCTCATTGGATTCACAATGCAGAGTATCATTTTAAAGTCCTCATGAAACCAGTTCAACTTTGTTTAGAAAGATGACAAAATGATGTGAAGAGGCTCTTCAATTGTTCATGTATCTGTCATTTCCATTTTTAATTACGTCTTATTTTCCCAACAATAAATTCTTGAGTGCCTACTGTAAGGCAATGGAGTACTTACTTTAAGTGAATTTAATTAACTATTAAATTAATAGTTTTTAGAAGAAGGTAAAATAATTTTTAAATGAAAGAAAAAAACTTAGAACTTGGTTATTTTCTCTGGCATCACATCACAGCAGTACATATGTATAGCAACCTTAAATTAAAATGTCTTGGGGGTACTGGCTGGCTCGTTTGGTTGGGCATGCAACTCTTGATCTCGGGGTTGTAGGTTTGAGTCCCACACTGGGGGTAGAGATTACTTAAAAAAAAAAATAAATAAAATCTTAAAACATAAAGTCTTGAATAGCTACTAGAGAAACAGTGTACCACCTAGCGCCCCGTAGGTGGTTTTTCATCCCTTCCCTGAATGCAGATAGTGAGCCTTCCCACACAGAGGTCCTTAAAAAGTAATTGCAGTTTGGGTGGGCCATGAATTAAAAAAATTTTATTGCAAAATTAATACATGTGATTATAGAAAATATAAAAGGTATAATTACCAAAAAATAAGAAGAAATAGGTATATATACATATATATGTATATGTGTATACATATATACACATATACATATATATGCTCACATTTTCTGTGTGGTCATATATACTATAAATGTTTTATACTGTAAATTTTACTATAATTGATGATTATGATAAATGTTCTTTTATAACCATATTTCACATAATAATAATTCATGGCTATCTCTATGTCAATGAATATAAGTCTAGATATTTAAAATTTATGGCATAATATTCTATTATATGGTGCATTGTAATAATATGATCTCTTCTGATTGATGAGCATTTAGGTTGCTCATGATTAAATATTAAAATTCTCATGATTATAAATAACACTGCAATGAACATCTTTTGTATTCTTGACATTTATTTCTTCAAAATAAAATCTTAGGAAACGGAATGTTGATCCTCAGGATATACACATTTAAATTTTAAAATTTTCTCAGAAAATTTTTTGCCACTTTGAATGTTCACCTGTAGTGGTTGTGAATACCTTTCTCACCATATCTTTATACACTGAATAGTACATATGAAACATGAATTTTATATGTAAAGCTAATGTCTCATTGTTCTAGGTTTCGTTTCTTTGATTAACTACTGAGTTAGAACCTCTTTTCTTTTTTCTTTAGAACCTGTTTACTGTTGGCTGTTCATTTCCTTTTCTTTGCCTACTCTGCTTCCTTCTTCTCCTGGGGTTTTGTCTGCCTTCCTACTGGTACACCATCGTGTTTGCAAGTGTTTTTTGTGTGTTGTTTTTGGATTTACAAGTTTATAACAATATAGAGAGAGTTCCTGTATAAACTTTACCATCTTCCTCCAGTGTGTTACTCTTATATAACCATACCACAATCTACAAAGTCAGTAAGTTAATGTGGGCACAACACTAATAGCTAAACTACAGACTCTATTTGAATTTTAACAGTTTTTCCACTAATTTCCTTTTTCTGTTCCAGCAAGCAATTCAGGATCCCACATTGTATTTAGCTTTTATTTCTTCTTAATCTTCTCCAATCTATAACTGTTCCACAATCTGTCCTTGTCTTTTGTAACCCTGATTCTTTTAAGAAGAAGAGATCAGTTATTTCATAGAATGCCCTTCAATTTGGGTTTGTTTCATGTTTTCTCAGGATGGAGTGAGGTTATGCATTTGGGGTAAAAATACCGCAAAAGCAATGTTCTGCCATTCTCAGTGCATCATGTCAAAGGGTTCATGATGTTGGTATATTATTGCTGGTGATGTTATCACTTGGTTAAGGTGGTATCTGCTGGATTTCAATAAAGTTTCTATTTTTCTCTTTCTAGTTAATATCTTTCTCAGGAGAGACACTTTGAGCCAGGCAAATCTAGTTTCTCCTCAACTAATTAAGTTCTTGCTTCAAATTGCATAAATTGAAACAGAAAATTATATATGATAAATTATAGATGGGGTTGTTATAAGACAGACATGTAGAATGACAATCACTGGGCCCATTCTCAAACAAAAGTCTTTGGTTCTACATTTTAATAAATTGGTGAATAAATATTTTATATCATGTTTTATATAAAACATGTAAAACATTTATGTTTTAACAAAATAAAATATTTAAAGTATTTATTATCTTTTAATGATTTCATACTTTCACTGATTTCTTCAATTAACAACTTAATACTGTCCCCAATTACGATTGATAAGAAGGCTCCTACTGTATAAGAAATTCTATGCAATATTGCCTGGTTGAAACCTTAAATCTATAGAAGATAATTTGAAGAAGTGTTAAATCCTGAAAGAATTGTGGTCTTCTGTTTCTTTATAATAGATCACATAAAATCTTGTGAGTGTTGACATTGTAAAATTCTCTTTTTGCATATCTCCTATCCCAGAAAAGACACAATAACTTCAGAGAAATAGTTCAGTTGTCTTGGAAACAACTGACTGTGTTTGAATTCTAAGATTGCTTCTTACTAGCCATATGACCTTGGACAAATCAAGTCACCTCTCTAAGTCTTAGATCCTTACCTGTCTCACAGGGCCATTGTAAAGAACAACTCACAGAACACTGGCCAAAGAGATTCATAAACTGGAAAGCAATAAACACATGCAAGGGATTATTAATACTCTTATTTTTTATTAGCTCTTAAGACCATCTCAGAGGTTTAAGTGTTGGTTATGATGGTGTCAATTTTGTCTCTAGGGAATAAGGGATTATTACAAAGTATATGGCATGTGCTATAATATATTTTGCTTTTGTAATATACAGTATTGCATTTGATTCATTTCTATATTATTTTCTTGGTACAACTTCCTTCCACACTTTGACAAACAAGGAATGAGCTGCTTATCTATAAAGATTTATAGTGTAGGGATTCTGTAGTCTTGGGAAGATGTCATTGGCAGAGCAAATAGCAAGGTTAACATGGTTGTTTACGAAATAAATACAAACTTCAGTGAGTATTTCATCTTGAAACCAGTTTAAGCACTTTTTAGATAACCTCTTATAATTGAAGTCCTTTTATAAGCTTGGCCTTTATATTGAGTTTTGTCAAATTCAAGGTCAGGCAGAAATTCTAACATTAATCGGTTCAAAATTGTGGTCATTGTCTTCTCATGAAATATACTCACTGCTGCTTGCCCTTCTATCATCTTCCCTTTTCTTCTTATAGCTCATATGTATAGTTTTTTTTTTAAAGTAATTTCATTAAGTTGAATTAGTCACAGTGAAACAGAAGTTCTTGCCTTTTGGTTTAGTGAATACCTTCTGACTTATTACACCCATAGTCAAAAGCAGTTCATTCTGATTTGATAAATGCATTGAAAGCATCTGAAATTGTTTCATCCTTTTTCTTTGTTGCCTTTTCATCTTTTGGTCCAATCAAACGAAATATCCGCTAGGTTTCCTAATCGAAGCTGTCTCCTCTGCCCTGGTGTTAAAAATGTGTGTTTCAATACGTATTGCTATGTGAGAGTAAATGCCCCAGTCTTAAAAGTATGTTATGTCAAAGTTTTGAAACAGAACGCCTTAAATCCATTTCCGATATGTTTTCAAGTTGTGCATTAATTATTACATCAGTATGTATATATTACACATGTACATACAATTCATTATACATATTACTATGTATATAATTCTATAGTTGAGTGAGAGAGAGAAATAATGTTTATCAGTTTTGTTAAGCAGGCCACAGACCATCCACAGTAATTCCTATACTTGCGTTTTTCCCATCCATCATTTTAGTGCTAATACACATTCACAGAACTATGCTCTACAACATCATTTAACTTTAAAGATGTTTCACAGTCTATCCTAAGAGCCATGAGAGCAAGAAATTGACCTTGCTTACCAGATCACTGGTTAAGAAGGACACACACATTTAGGGTTAATTTTAATACAGGATTTTTTTTTCTCTGTGGAATTGTCCAGCCTGAAGTCATCTTCAATATGCCATGCTTTCGTTGTTGTAACTACTTTCCGTTTTGTTCTCAAGAAAGTTTGTATTCACTTTCACAGTGATTCTTCTCTTTTCCCTTAAAATAAAAACTGTTGGGTCCCCCCAAAAATGGATACCTCAATAATGGGCCCGTGATTAAAGGAGAGAGACTGATATAAAGCAAAGGTCAAGCAAAGCTTTATTTCACGCGAAGCATCAAGAATCAAACCGACCGTAAAACAGACCAGTCGGGGCCGCCCCTTACAGAGAGGACGACCCTTCTCTGTTTCACAGACTAGCTTTTATAGAGCAAAGGCCATGTGGTTGGGCCTGGCCATGCACAGGTGGCCAATGAAGTTGTAACACACAGAGAAAGCTGCACAGTCATGCTAGGTGACCAATTGAATTACAATTTACCCTAGTAGACATTTGAACCAGCCTATCACCTTGGTCAGAATTGGCACCCAAAAGGTGTCCAAAGGGCGGGGCCCATACTCCTTGGTAACTGGGAGACAGTATGTCCCCTCACTGATTGAATACCTCTACCTGGCCTGACGCATCCTTTTTACTTGGACTTTGTTACCTGGGACTGGTTTCTGGGACTTGTTTTTAAGTAAGTTCCCCTGGGGGGGTGGGCAAAGTCAATTTAAGTTTTACAACAAAATGGCAGTTCAACCGGGTGGGGCTGCTCTGGCTGAATAGGCCCTTACAAAAACCCCTTTAGTCATAATGTCATACCGCTATCTTCTGTGATACTTTTTTATATTACACGGTCACTAAAAGGGAGAATTACACTTGGCCAAAATATAGTAGTACAAAAGGCCACTTGGGCCCCCAAGTAAATTGCTGAGAATGTGATGACAGGACAGTGATTGAAATCACGTAGCAGTTGTTTCCATACTTTAACAAAAATGAGAAAGAGCTGGTTTAAAGGTGTGGTGGCACCTTCGGGAGACACGCACTTGTCATGTGACAGCCAAGTGATGGACAGGCTGATGAGGAGCTGAAATATCAACCAGGTATTCTAGGCCTCCACTAGCATAACTTGGTGCTGAATGTTTGCCCTGAGTCCTTTAGTGAAATCTCTGCTAAGGAATCAACAGGATAGATTATCTTAGCTTAAATTCATTTCAAGAGATTGAATTCAAGAGAAAGCATCTATTTCTTGTATTGGGTACTACTCAAACACAAAAACAATAGTTAACCACAAATTATTACATGAGGTTTTTTTTTTTTTAATTGTAAAGTTAGTTTAAGTTTAAAAAATGTTTTAAAGATTCTTTAAATTTTGGAGTTGATAAAATATTCCTGCCATGTTCAATCACTGTTATTATTTCAATGTACAAATTAATACAAATGACTATTACTAAAACTTTGATTTAAACGATTCATTAGATGTAACGTCTACTATGTTTCAGGTACTGTGCTAAGTCCTGGTGATAGAGAGATGGGTAAAGCCTGGTTTTTGTGTGATTCTTGTCCTTAAGAAATATAGTGTATAGAGGGCGTGGGATGGACTTCTGCTTAATGCAAATGTGATGGAACATCTCCACATCTGTATAATGTACATTCTTTGTTCCTTGGCATTTAAACTACTAGAGTATAGACAATGGGCTCTTCTATTAAGCAGTTGAAACCTGTGGTTGCAAAACAATAACATGGTCAAAGTGGTCTGTGGCAGTGATATTCTAAAACCCAAGAAGATGGGGATATTTCCTGTGTTTCAAAAGGTAACGGTGACTCATATTATTTTGCACATGGAGCCAAAGACTGAAGAATACTCTGTCTCTAGTTTCATGAGGCCCCTTAAGCCTAACTGTTTAGTATTTTGAAACATACTGTGAAAGGCTAAGAAAGAAGCACCGAGGAAGATATTCATCTTCTCCACCCATCTTGAAATTCTGTTATATCTTATTCTCTTGTCTCTGGTGTATTTTGCTTCCATCTTGCTAATCTCATCCATTCTTTGGATCAATTTAGATACCATAGCCTCAAGGAAACAAACCTAGCTACCTCAGGCTATGTTATGGTCTGCTGTTGCTTGTGCATACACCTTGGCTTTTCTTTTCTTTTCCTTTTTTTAGATCACTTACCACAACTGTTATTCAAATGATCATTTGTGTCACTATTTGTGTAATGTCTGCCTTCGTTATTAGCTCTAGTGGACTGGTAATATTGGTAATGGAGTTTTAGGCATTTGTAGTTATTTCCCAGTAGAAAGATTTAGAGGCTGAATGAAATAAAAGGCTTTGGTTTTACATTTTTATGAAAGAATAAAGGTAAGAAAATGTAGCAATGATGTTTATTTCATACAATGAGAAAAAACGTATTTAAAGTAATGAAATAGCTGTTTAAATAAAGAGCTACAAAAACATAAAGTATAGGTATTTATATGTTCGATATGACCTTCTAATTTTAACTTTAGTTTTGTAAAGATAACTAGAAAGGTTAAATTCTTGAATTGTGGATTGACCCATTAGGGGTAGCTATGTGAGTTTTGATTTTCAAGACTCTCCTTAAATACCATAGTGTAAAAAAAGATTTTCTTGTTAAAGGGAGTATATCAAGGAAAGGTTGCCACTCTAACTACAGCTGCTCCAAGTCAGATTCCCTGGGAAGAAAATCCTTGAGATTAGCATGCAGAAAGTTTACTTAAGCCAAGCATTCTTGGGTTAACACCTGTAGGGGAGTGAAGAATGCAGGATGGGGAAGAGGGAAAATGAAAGCTCTGATGTCAAAACCAGATCTCAGCTGACCCTACAGGAGTTCTGGATCTAAAATGGCTGTGAGCCAAGGGGACTGAGCTTTTATACCTTCTTTGACCAGTCAATAAATGCAAGCTGAAGTCCCTTCCTTGTGCCACTCAGGTCCATTTGCCTTGCAGAAGTTCTAAAGATAGCTCTTTCAGGGTTTTTGTGGGCCTCTTTTCATGAGTGGAACCCTTTAAGAGGGAGGTTAATGGAATGAACCAGAGCTCCCACTGTTGCGGCTGGATAGAGCCCATCTCATGGTGGACAGTCCTGACAGTGTGGTTACTACGGTCCTGCAGTCCGCATTCCATTTCTACCAAGGTCCTGTAGCACACTAAGAGCTGTGGTTTTTTTTTTGTTTTTTATTTAAGATTTTATTTATTTATTTGACAGACAGAGATCATAAGTAGGCAGAGAGGCAGACAGAGAGAGAGGGAGAAGCAGGGTCCCTGCCGAGCAGAGAGCAGAGAGCACGATTTGGGGCTTGATCCCAGGACCCTGAGATCATGACCTGAGCTGAAGGCAGAGGCTTAACCTACCGAGCCACCCAGGTGCCCCAGAGCTGTGTTTTTTTGTTTTTTGAAAGGTGTCTAATTATCTACTGCTAGTGGTGTGGCTTTGCTTCAGAATCCCAGGATTCTTCATGGTGATCCTCATATTGGAGTTTGTTGTAAATTTTGTACAGTGTCTCCCCCTGCCTCTCAACCAGATGCCTGTAAACCCACAAACTTTGGTGTGTCCTCTGCCCAAGTGGTAAGACTCCTTGTACCATGACCTGGACCTGCTGTACACCCTTTGGCGGCTCTGGGATGCACTCAAAGCTGGCAATCTTTCACGTTTTCCTGGTATACGGGTCAGAACAATAGTGCAAGTGTGGAATATGCTTTTTCCAGGCCTTCAAAAATGCCTTCTAGACATTTTGTTTCTTCTTTGTGGTAGGAGGTAGGAGATGCAATTATTTCTTCTTTATCATGAAAGAATGTCCTGGCATGCTTCCAGACTACTGGGCCTCCAAAATTTTACTTATATTGCAGATCTCTTAATCTCTGTAGGGTTTATCTTTACCTATGTTTATGTTATGTTTATTACTAAAGCTTCCAACTTACTTCTGATTCTCAATATTCCAGCCCAATTTACTTATCATTGATATGGCAGACCAAATGTGATGTTCTGTGGCATGCCCAGATGATCCAGGTCCCTTCAGCTCACTTTATGACATAAGGCGAGAGAGTTAGCATAACCCTGGGGCAAGACTGTAATTGTTCACTGTTGTGAGAACTGCTTCTCATAGAGATGGAAAAGAATGCATAAGCCAGGTCAATGGCTGCATGCCGAGTACCCAAGGCTGTGCTAACCTGGTCTAGCAAAGATACATACATACATACATGGTAGAGTGACTACAACTGAGACTGCTTCGTTGAGTTTGTGGTGGTCTATTGGTAAGCCTCCAGGATCCATCTGATTTTGCAGGAACCAGACTTGCAAATTAAATAGAGATATTGAAAGGACCACCCCCGTTCAGTCCTATAGGTCTTTAAACATGGTACCAACTTCTGCCAGTTCCCTCGGGATGTAATATTGTTTTTGGCTTACTATTTTGGCTGGCCAAGAAAACAACTTGGGGTTGCACCAACCACCAAGGAAGTTTCTTTCAATGAGAGGATTTATTGATGGGTATGTGACCCAGTAGACCTTCTGTGAATTGGACTTTCTTTTCTTTTTTTAAAATTATCTAATCTTCAGGGGTGCCTGGGTGGCTCAGTGGGTTAAGCCTCTGCCTTCGGCTCAGGTCATGATCTCAAGGTCCTGGGATCGAGCCCCGCATTGGACTCTCTGCTCAGCAGGAAGCCTGCTTCCTCCTCTCTCTGCCTGCCTCTCTCCCTACTTGTGATCTCTGTCTATCAAATAAATAAATAAATCTTAAAAAAAATAAATTATCTAATCTTCAGATACCCCTACTTTAATAGGTGGCTGTGAATGATGTCTTGGGTCCTTGGTATAAATGTCAACCTGGAGCCTGGTTCCAAAAATCTTCAAAATATTTGATAATACCCCTACCTGGCTCAGGTTCAGAAATTGGGCAAAGGATTGGGACTTTTTATGTGCTATCAACCTCCCGATCACCTGTCTCTGATTTGTTGTTGTTGTTGTTGTTGTTTTGACTGTACAGATCAAGTAGTACCTTTTTTGGTTGCCCATCTATCTTGCCCCTAGCAATATCATGTTCTAATAATTATGTCTATTTTGGGTCTGTGGGTCATCAAACCCTCCAGGCTGCCATTCCAGTCTTGCTGCTGTGTCCACTTTACTTTTGATGAGTATCTTTGACCACCTGGCCTCTATTGTTTTGGTGTCTTATCATCCCAGCTGCTATCAGGGGAGATCTGGTTTTATAACTGAATCTCTTACTATCAGCCCTGGTCAACCAAGAACAGCCACTACTGCACTCAGCATCAAGCTATCTGTCACCATTACTCTTAGCAACGGGGTCAATGAGTGCATCAGTCTTGGGAGTGGTGTGGGGAAGACTGTAGCATCTCCATTGCACAACATGGTCTTCACTACAACAGTCTTTCATCTTCCATGTGATGCCCTTCTCGACCCTCTACCTCTTACAGTCGGAGAGCAAACATGAAGCAAAGCAGCTGACTAAAAAGTTGTTATCCTGCTGACTTCCTTTTGAAAATGATCCTGAGAGGTTAAAAAATACCAATCTTATAGTGTATATACCTTGAGTCCTTAAGGACAATTGGACCTGGCAGGTGATTTTTTTTTTTAAGATTTTATTTGTTTTTTTTGAGAGAGAGAGACTGAGTGAGTGAGTGAGAGAGATCAAGCAGGGCAGAAGGGCAAGGCAGAGGGAGAAGCAGACTTCCCGCTGAGCAGGGGCCTGACACAGGGCTCAATTCCAGGTCCCTGGGATTATGACCTGAACCCAGGGCAGATGCTTAACTGACTGTGCCACCCAGGTGCCCCAATGCTAAGTGATTTTATATGCTTGGCAAATATGAGGCACTACAGAATGGTTCACTGTGTAAGTAGATGAACAAATGATTAAGTGCCTGCTGTTTACCTGTGGTTTAGCACACCTTTAACCATAATGATTGATGAAGAGCTGAAATTCAATTCGGAAATCATACAAATAGAATTATTTGATTTTCAATGCTTCCCCAAGTTAGAATGGGAACATGGAAAGAGAACTGAATTTGGACTCAGTAGGTCTGGATACATGCCTAAGACTGTGTTACTTACATTGTGTTACTCAGAAGCTGTGAGAGCAGGGGAAAATGACTTGTGTTCCATGAGTTTTGGTCCCTTATCTATATATTCAGTGTAATAATCTTGTCTTCCTCACAGTTTTCTTATGAGAATTAAGCTGAAATATTAGTAGCTAAAACATTGACAGCTATAAAACATCATGCAAACATGGGGTATTTTTTACTACTATTACTACTATTACCATTACCAGTATTAGTAGTTCCTTTGTCAGTCATCAGAAGAAGCAAGAATGTGTCAAGGAACACTAAAATAGATAAAACCGGAAGAAGAAAATGAGCAGGAATGAGCACAAGTAAGGACAAACTGAATCATAAAATATCAGCATGAAAATGTGTATTCCTGGCAGATGGTTTTGGGGCCATTTGTTATGTCTTAGACTCTGTACTAGTAATAAACTAAAAGAATGACCAAATTCCTGATTAGTTTGCTAAACTCATAATTGTAATATTTATCTCTGTGTTAAACTGAAATCTTTCACAGCATTTAAAAAAAATACCTTCTTTTTATTTGCATCTTCGGTTTCTCTCAAGCGTCATATAATGAGGCCTATTGTCAAAGGAGTGTTTATCTGGTGTTGATTTTTATCAATGTCATTTAGTTGTTCAGAGCTGAGGTTCCCATGCCTGTGTTATGGTACATTATTTCTTTAAACCACATGATTAAAGTTATGGATTTGGGTATCACTGCATGTAAAATGCCTTCATTGGGGAGGAACTATTTTATATCCTCACACAAAGACCTTTTGGCCATGCAATAGCAAGTAACAATAAAAATCATTGTTCCAAAAATACTTTTTTGACCCTGCAGTATAGATGGCTGCCGAACGGTCAGTATTCTAAATGTTTTCTTGTTATCTTGTGGGTGTTCAAATCCAACTCATTTAAACTGTTAGTTGTGTGATAGAGTTGAAAAGAAAACCTTCTATTGTGTGTGTATACACACACACATACACACACATTATATATATGTATATGTATATACCTGTATATACATATATGTGTATATGTATATATATGTATAATTCATTGCCATGTGTCTGGATTACTAAAAGAGAATTTCTAGAGTCACCTTTTCTGTCCTTGCCCATGCTCCCCCATTTTGCTCGGAGATGCAGAAATCAGGTAGGGGGACAGAGCTATTCGGATTGAGTTACACGTTGGCAAGCTCACATCAGTCACAGAAATACATCAGCAACATATCTATTTTCTCAATTTGAATTCCTTTAACATAAAATGCTCACTGAAAAAGGAACGCGTTCAGCGGAATTCAGGTTCATCACCTACCATGAACACACGCACCAGGAGAGACTCAAAAACAGGAAATTAATGTTCCTATCCTCAGGACCTTAAAAACCTAGTAAATGACTAATAAATAACTGTAAAGGATGCCAGGGTGATGAGTGCCTCAGAGGGAGTTTCAACTAGATGTTCCGTTTAAGGATCAGGGAAAACTTAAAGGAGGTAGAGTTTGGGAGAAACCCGGAAGGGTATCCTTAACCTTTTCTTATGCTTATTTTCCCATTCTCAGAATAATGTTTTGAAACTTAGTAAAAGGTTATAATGGAAACCAATTTTATTGAAACATAGTTGTTGAAATATCAAAAAAGGATTGTGAAATCTTAATAACTATACTTCTTTCTAAAGGGATTAAATAAAAATTTTCAATTGCAGAACTAATAACTATTATAATTTTGAAGTAGTGATAATTAAGTATAATTAAGCATACGTGATAATTCCAAGATAGTTGCTGTGACTGTAATGTGATATGGATATATCTGATTTCTATTTGTGACAAAGTCACATGTACTCCTAATGTTTCTGTAGTTTGTTCCTTAAATTCATAATGGAAGCAAACTCTACATTTTAGTTAGGAGTTAGTGAAAGTCAAGATGTAATTTTTCTTTACTCCAAGTTCATAAATCCCCTTAATTTCATCTCTGGCCCCTTTGAGGATCCAGAGTATAGGTTAAGAAATGCTGGCTTAGAAATATGAGTAAGACTTACTTGGGTGTCTGGGTGGCTCAATCAGTTAAGCATCTGACTCTTGATTTTAACTCAGATCAAGATCTCGGGATCCTGGGATCAAGCCCCGGGTGGGGACACAAGGTCAGCAGGAAGTCTGCTTATCTCCCTCTCCCTCTGCCCCTCCCCCTGCTCACACACTCCTGTGTAGGATCTCTTAAATAAATAAATAAATCTTAAAAAAAAAAAAAAGGAATATGAGTAGGACATTGACAGAGCAGAGACATGGGTAAAGAGGAGAAAAATGAGAGAGGACTTTCCAGGTAGAACAACCTGAGCAAAGACCTTGGGGACAGGGCATAGAGGGGGTTTGGAGTGTGTGTGGGGTGTGTGCCCATATAGGGAAGGATGAGAAAATGATGGATGGACAGGAATAGGAGAGACTGCTAGGGGCTTAAGGCCCAGACTGAGGAGTTGTATCAGTGACGTTCTAAGCAGAGAACTGATGCAAACAAGTCTATCTTTGTTTTAGGAGAGTAATTTGCAGCATAATGGGAGTTGTGTTAAAAGCACTGGAAGCAGGAAGCCTTTTAGTAGTTTATTGCATTGGGTCAGAGAAATATATTGAATGCTTGAATTAATTCAGTAGAAGTGGCAAAAAGAAGACCCAAGCAAGGGGTAGGGACAGATTGAAAGGACTTGGCCATTGAATGGAGAGGGTAGATAATAGAGTGTGGAGAAAAGCTGACTCTTGGTGTTTGCCTTGTCATACAGGGGAAATGAACCCAAGTAGAGGGCGCAGCAAGATGGGTCAATTTGTGGCAAAGGAATTAAAAGTTCTTTTTGTGGGGTGCCTGGGTGGCTTAGTGGGTTAAAGCCTCTGCTTTCCGCTCAGGTCATGATCCCAGAGTCCTAGGATCGAGCCCCGCATCGGGCTCTCTGCTTGGCAGGGAGCCTGCTTCCTCCTCCTCCTCTCTCTCTCTCTCTCTCTCTCTCTCTCTGCCTTTCTGCCTACTTGTGATCTCTGTCAAATAAATAAATAAAATCTTTAAAAAAAAGTTCTGTTTGTGTATATTTGAGGTATTCATAGGCTACTTATATGGAAATGAATATTCAGTGGACTGTTGGAGATGTGAGTCTAGAACTTGGAGAAAAGTTCAGGGCTAGAGATGTAGATGTGGTAATCCTAAGAAAAACAGCTGAAATCAGACGATGGAAAGAAAATGCCAAAGGAGACGAAGGGCGCTGAAGACTGAATCTCATGTGACTTCTCAGGCTAAGCAGAGTATGTCCAAAACAACTGGTTAGCAGTTTTGCACATTTAGTCCTTGCCTCTTCAATTCCAGAACATGAAAAATGTACCTGTTAGGTCTCAGACATTCTACTTCCTCCAAGATCAATAATGCATTGGGCTGCTTTCAAGGAATTAATATTTCTGGTAAAGAAGTCAACATATGTTCAAACAAATACGATGTAGCAGAAGTGCAGTAATAGCAGTATGTACACAATACAGAAATGACAGAGAGAGGAGTGATTAACTATCACCAGAGTAGGGATAAGGGCAGCTCCTTAAAGATGACATCTGATCTGGGTTTTGAGGGATGAATAGGAGCTTGCCAGTTGGGAAAAGCATTTTAAGCAATGGGAATGGAATGTGCAAGAGCTTGGGGTGCTCAAGGAGCTACCTTCCTCACATTGTTTCTTATGATCAACCTTCTCCTGTGTCCTACAACAGGATTTGAATATTTGTAAGATTTGAAGTCTTGTCTCTCTGTGATTAGCCCCTCTCTTTCTCTTAAACTTTAAAAAAGAACCCTCAAATTCAGTCATGAAACTTTGCTTTATGCTTAATCAAAATCAAAATCAAAAAGTTGAAATTTAGCTCTACTTTCTCTCTCTCTCTCCTTTTTTAAAAAAGATTTTATTTATTTATTTGTCAGAGAGAGAGAGAGAGAGAGAGAAATTGAAAGTACAAGCAGGGGGAGTGGCAGGCAGAGGGAGAAGCAGGTTCCCTGCTGAACAAGGAGCCCGATGCAGGACTGGAGCCCAGGAACTTGGGATCATGACCTGAGCTGAAGGCAGATGCTTAACCAACTGAGTAGCCCTCAGTTGACAGGCATCCCACTGTTTTTCTTTTTTTTTTTTTTCCTTTTGAATATAGATAAGTCAGTAATCCTCCTTTGTTAAAAAAAAAAAAAAAAAAGGTCTTTAAAGCATCCATTGAGGACAAAATTAAAAGTAATGCTATGTTTCATGGAATATAATTTTATCCAAAGTCTTCTGGGCCCCAGCATTTTTTTTTTTGTCCTTTCATAGAAATTAGGGCCATATCAGAGCCCATGTGTTTAACTGAAGTATGTCAGAACTACTCATGATATGTCCTAGCTGGTTAAACTGAGTTTCAAGGTAGAGTCACTGAGTGGTATTTGTTAGATAGATGTTTATTTTTAAAATATGAGAAATCCCATCATAAAATCATAAAACATTGTATTATTTTTGCTACCTTATATCTTTATACTATTGTATCAAGACAAAGTTTTCTCCTCCAACTCTTTCTTGGGCTGAGGTTCTAATCATACTTTGTGGAGCCCTGGCACATAGCTATTGATGATGGCAAAAGATATTCTTTGGTAAAATAAACAAATCAGAAAGACTCTATATGCGTAACAAGGGAGTTCTGCTTTAATGTGCAATCAACTGTGAGAAAGATTTGTCTTTTACGTATTTAATTCTGAGCTTGGACTGGGAATGATTATTTCCTTCATTTCTCAATTATCCTGGAACTGCAAGAGCCATACAGAGCTCTAGTAGAGAGAAAACTGGATGGAACCACTTGACTGAAAGCCCCTGTCCAAGGTCAAGAGGAAAAAGCCAGGACACTGTACAGAAGGGGGTCAGGCATAAATGGAAGGTGAAGACAGAGGGACACCAGAGAGGAGGGACCCAGTTACAGAATGAGAGGAGGGTCAAGGAGGAAAATGAGTTTGGTTTTTTTTTCCTTAAGATTTTTATTTATTTATTTGACAGATGGAGATCACAAGTAGGCAGAGAAGCAGGCAGAGAGAAGGAGGAATCAGGCTCCCTGCTGAGCAGAGAACCCAACGTGGGACTTGATCCCAGGACCCTGGGATCATGACTGAGCTGAGGGCAGAGGCTTTATCCCACTGAGCCACCCTGGAGCCCCGAAAATGAGTTTTGAAACAACTTCTAGACTTCATGTACACACCTGTCTATCTTAAAAGATATAAAAACTATATATGTTACTGTACATCAGGCATTTACTTCTTTAGGAGAGACGGGTTTAAACAAATGCCAACTCTTAGAAGGTATAGAAGAGTGGAATAAATAGCTAATATTTAAGAACAAGGGTTCCATTGCTTCTGTACTATCTTATACATATTACAGGGCTGAGGGAGGAGGAAATAGCCTTCTCCTGGGAACTTTTCAGAGATGCAGAGCTGGCCTAGAAACTCTTAGTGAGTCCCCTTGTCTGAAATGCTAAATGAGTAGTTTCCATGTTACTAGATCCAGCCAAAGTCTAGTCGAACTTATAACTGTCTTGTATCTTGAATTGACTGATTAAATAATTAAACACTTAGTGGAGTTACACAGCATTCTCCATGTCCCATGTCCGGTGTAGAAGCTGGGGGAACATGGATGGGAAAAAACAGAACCTTTCCTTGAGGAGCTCAGGGGTATTCAACATGGAAATGGCATCCACTATCTTTCTACCCACCACAAACATGAAAGAAGAAAAGTCATAAAATTTTTAGGAAGTAATGTTTTGCAGTGATTGGCTTTTTACTAGTGGGATGTGTACTAAAAAGCCTCAGATAAGTTTAAAAATCCCAGTACTAATCTTCCTAACGCCTAGACTTGGCTCATATCTGCTCTCTGGTTCCTAAGTTCTCTTAAACAGCCTTTTTTTTGCCTGTTGGATTTCACACAGAGGCCTTTGAAATACAAAGTATAAGCTATTAGGAAACTGATCTTTCTGTGAGACAGTGACAGCTATAAATTTAGTTCGAATCATGTATTCCCCTGTCCCTACACCAATACCACTGGAAGGAACTGTATTCACCCCCACTTGTTGGCAGGGATAGCAGTGAACATATGCACTTTTTTGACCCTCATTTTCAGGCCCAGGATGGGGCTTCCTACATCCAGTTAGTCCTTGCTCTAATCTGCCTTATCCACTGCCAAGGTTTTCTTTTTAGTTAGATCCAATTAGGCAATTCACATGTTCTCCTATGGGGAATGATCTGAAGTCCTTAGCGTGGCCTTCTACAGTCTATCTTTCCAGCTTCATCTCCTTGTCCAGTGGCCACTCTGGGATCCTTGTGGTTTCCTGAGTGCTTTTATGATCTTTTTGTTTGTTCTTGCTGGCCCCCCCTCCCCCCACAACCTGGAACAGGCTTCCCCTTCTAGGCTATTAAACATATCAGGCTGTTAAAGTCCGACTCATCTTTTAGGACCAGATTTAAATATCACAAATATTTTGCAAGAGCCTTCATTATTTATTTTCTTAGTATGAATAGCTTTTTTCTCTGGGGTTTCATAGCACTTTATTTATATCTTCCATAATATTCAGGTTGTATGCATTAAACCAAATAGTATAAAGGACAGTGTTCGCCACAATGAAAGTGTTCAATAAATATTAGCAATTAGTTTTACTTATCACATAATGTCTAAGAAAAACATTTCTACATATGTGTAAGTAGTATATAAGTAAGTCCTCCACTGGTCCTTAAGCCCTTTAAGACTAAAAAAAGACAGGGGCGCCTGGGTGGCTCAGTGGGTTAAGCCTCTGCCTTCGGCTCAGGTCATGGTCCCAGGGTCCTGGGATCAAGCCCTGTATCGAGCCCTGTATCGGGCTCTCTGCTCAGTGGGGAGCCTGCTTCCCCCCCCCCCCACCTGTCTCTCTGCCTACTTGTGATCTCTGTCTGTCAAATAAATAAAAAATATTAAAAAAAAAAGAATAAAAAAAGACAGTAACTTACTCATTTTAGTGCTAAGAATCTTAGACCTGTGCCTTGTTACCTAGGAAAGATGTGAAAATATTTGTTGAATGTCGACTGAATGAACATTACTAGAATCTAGAAAAAAAAAGTATAGACTGGAACAGCTTTTGACCCTGCTATGTGTCCAGGCATTCTGGTGGGTTTTATATACTTTACCTTATTCAGTCCTTAAAACCACCCTGTGAAACATACTGATCTCACTTTACACAGGAGTACATTGAGGCTCAGGGGATTTAAATAATGTAGGCTAAGTCAACAGTCAGCAAGAAGAGAAGCTAGAATTTGTGGCCACTGTACTGCTGACTCCAGCTCCCAGATTCTTGCTCCTATGTTACTCCACGCTCAGTGATATCACATTGTCCCTAAGGGGCTACTAGGTGGATGCCAAAATTGTTTTTAGCTAGGATTACTAATCCAGGGCTTAGAAGATGATAGGCCATTAAAAAAGAAATTCATCATCCCAACCCAAAGTTAAATTTCTAGATTTTTTTCAGACATGTCCCCACTCCCTTGAAAACATGTCTTTGGAATGGACCATAAAATAGTATTTAAATTGTAAATTCCCATGGGAACAAATCAACCATTTAGATAGTAACATGAATGAGTGTGTTGTCAGAGGACTCTAGATGTGTATAAATCCTCTAATTACCATTTCCAATGCTAACGTATATACTTTAATTAGAGGTATGTAGTAGGCTTCTTTGTTGAAAACAAAAACAAAAACACACCAAGAGAAAAAAAAAACAAACCAAAAAACTAGAACCATATGGATGTTGCCTCATTTTCATTTGAGCCCTTCCAGGGACTATAAACCTTAAAATGAAGTTGGAGCCCAACACTTTTCCATCTGCCAAGGAAGGTGAGAACAGTAAGTCTTTGTGCAAAGGCTGAATATACATAAGTGAAGTGTAACCCTAAATTGCTCTTTGCTTCCATGTGCCTTTGCCCCACTTTGCTTTGACTAATTACATAATCCGCAAGTAGGAAAGCAAGTGATTTGTACCTATCTTCCCGATGACATGGTTTGTAGCAGGGATGCTTTGTTCTGAGGGACCTTCCAATTTGCCTTAAATGTGGAACTATAAGCAATGAGTGCTTCCTGGGAGAGAACTTTTGAGAAGCCCAGAAGGAGAGGGAGAGTGGAAAGGATTCAGTTATGGTGATGGCTTTGGCTCTGGGCTTGAATTTTGGTCTGCCACTTAGTAGCCCTCTAGTTGGCTTGCAGCAAGGTTTGAACAGAGTCTCCGAAGCTCGTTTTTTTCATCTCTAAAATGGGAATAATAACGCCTTCTTTGCCAGGTAGTTGTGAGATTTAGAGATAATGCGACTGATTCATGTGGATGATAACTCTTCTTGGTGCCTTTTTTCTTTCTTTCTTTTTTTTTTTTTAAGATTTTTAAAAATTATTTATTTATTTGACAGACAGAGATCACAAGTAGGCAGAGAGGCAAGCAGAGGGAGAGAGAGAGAGAGAGAGGAGGAGGAAGAGAGGATCCCCGCTGAGCAAGAGAGCCAGATGCGGGGCTCAATCCCAGGACCCTGGGATCGTGACCTGAGCCGAAGGCAGAGGCTTTAACCCACTGAGCCACCCAGGTGCCCCGGTGGTGCTTTTTTTCTTGTTTCTTTGCCCTTCTCATGGCCCTCTGCAGGTTACATTAATGTTCCAAACTCACCCTCATTTGCCCCTCTCTTTTGCCTTTTTTCCCCCCCTTCTCATTCTTTTAGACAAAAGAAACTGGCAGAGCAAGTCAGACCAAGCGGTTACAGACAGGCTTTGTTTGTTTGTCAAAAATTGCTTCTCTTTCTTTTGCCCTGCCCGACTTTCCTCCTCTGGTCTTTCACTCTGTACATGTCAGTAATAAAATGTATTGTGAGACAGATCAGCAAATGCATCACCTTGACACTTCGGTGAGTGAAGCATAGATTTGAATAATAGACTTAGCTGAAATGTCTTTCTGGGGGTGTCTCATTCTGTTATTCACAAAACAATTGCTGTATCA
Source organism: Mellivora capensis (assembly GCA_004024625.1). Lineage (NCBI taxonomy): Eukaryota > Metazoa > Chordata > Mammalia > Carnivora > Mustelidae > Mellivora > Mellivora capensis. The sequence continues at coordinate 86,139 of PISX010003429.1, read as the reverse complement.
GGAAACAACTGGTAGACACCTCCCCCAAACTGAGTATAATTCTCATAGATGTGGACTAAGGAAGCTATTTTCCTGAGGGATTCATTAGATTTTGATTAGCCTCCAATACATTTGTTCTGAACACCATAGCGGATTTCCCTCAGGCCAGGCTGGGGTTGCCAGCTGGGACAGAGATGGACATTTAATTTGTTTGTGATTGGGTTGTCAGGGCTGGACATTTGTCATTTGAGATTTCTTCTTCACTCCTTTCCCCCAAATCTACTCCTAACAAGGGAAATCTTAAAACGAAGGCAGATTAAAAATTGATGATATGGAGTGTGTTCTGGGTTGTTTTCAATTTTATTTTACTTAGTGAAAATCATAATTTTGGGGCCAGCGATTAGAATTCCTGACTATGCTACAGGCAAAGCTCACATTGCTCACAAAACACCCCAGCAATCTCATCCCATTTTTTAGGGAAGATTTAATAGCAGTCCTGTTCAGTGAGGCACATACAAGTTCATTACCTTTATAAAACACTCTACAGGAATTTTACTAGTGTCCAAGGCGGTGCAGCTAGTGGTTTCCAGCTACACAGTTTGACAAAAGAACAAAAGACAACCTGTTCTGGGTTAGCCTGGATTTTTGGTTTCTTTTTGCTTCCTAGATGATTTCCCAAATTTAGTTATTGACACTGATTCTTGTAATCATTTGTGTTAGTTAGCAACCTGCTGTACTGTGGTATTCCACTGTCCTTGTGGTGAGAGTTGTTTTAAGAATGTTGTTGTCTAGGGACGCCCGGAGGGCTCAGTTGATTAAGCCTCTGCCTTTGGCTCAGGTCATGATCCCAGGGTCCTGGGATCAGGTCCCGCATCGAGATCCCTGCTCAGTGGGGAACCTGCTTCTCTCTCTGCCTGCCGCTCCCCCTGCTTGCTCTTTCTCTTCGGCAAATAAATACATAAAATAAAATAAAATAAAATAAAATAGAATAAAATAAAATAAAAGACTGTTATTGTCTAAACTGGACTCTAATCCTATGCTCTTGGTTCATGCAACATTTCAGCTGAGATACAGGCATAGGTTCTGACTTTTATGCTGTTGTACCGAAGGTCAACTGAGGTTGGTGTTACTCAAACTTAATTTCTCAAAGGCATACTGGGCAGGAGCAAAGCTGGATGTTCGAATGTTCTCTGGCCTTCAGCTTGAGTCTTTGGTAATCTCATGTCAGCTATTTATTTGATGAAGTATGTAGTTTTGATATCGATATTTTTTAAGGATTATTATGATTACTATCATTATTTTAGTAAGCTCTATGCCTAATGTGGGGCTTAAACTCAAAACCCTGAGATCAAGGGTTGCATGTACTACTGACTGGGTCAGTCAGGGCACCCTTTAACATCCATATTCTTTTCAGAGATCAGACCATGCCTCAAACCTGTGATTCAGTTTGGAGTTCTTTTCGTAGATGTGGCTTGATAAGGGTTTCCCCAGTGTGTTCTGGTTCTGGAAACTTGAAATGGTCACTCTCTCCCCTTCCTGCTGTCCTAACGTTTATGCTCTTTGGTTCTGAGCTCTGTGTGGAAATGTTCTGAGTTGTAATTCTCTTAATTTTAGCTTTCATATTATGTTGGTCCAGTTAGGACAGAGGTACAGTATTAAATAAATACAATTTTAGTCTTGCTGGTTTGGAGAAGTTGGCTCTGTGTGGCTATTCATGTAGAACATCAACGGCCAATATTTGGCTCCATCACCAGCCATGTGAGTGCTCACAGGGCCAATGGATTTGTATTACGTACTCAAAGGTCTGAAGAAGCTAGTTTGGTACCAGAATCCTCTTCAAGAGAAGACTTCCGCCAAGTTAACAGCAGTGTGATACATTGTAAGCAAGCATCACAAAGAACACCCAAGGACGCACTGAAATGAGCACAAGAGGATGTTATGGTGAGCCCATGTGTGTTTTTGCTTCATAAGCAGTTGCCCTCATGGTGTAGGGGAGGGAACATTTTGCTTACAGAAGGAAGTTTCTAGTCATGGCTTTTCCACTAATGAGGTGTGACCTTGCGTAAATCATTTAATCTTTCTTAAACATTGGTTAGATGTCTGTCACGGAACAAATCTTACTCGATTTCAAAGGTTCTTTCTAGCTCTAAAAATTCCTGATTCTCATAAAAGGATGTTTTATTTGATTGTGACATTTCATTTGGCACCTAATTCTGTACAGATGTCTTAACTCAGAGTATTTTGGTTCTTGTAGATTGAATCCATGGGATTTATCATTCTATTAATGTACCTTGGAGTAAAATGTATCCTGGTGTATCTACCTGCTCTCACATTTATAATCTGTATTACATCTTTTTAATGGACATCATGAGAAATGCCAGTGCATCTAAATGAAATATTACTATTGTTGCATTCATTCTTACCAACTCTGTCAGGCTAGATGAATTAAATAAAGAACAGCGTGTGCTACTGAAACCACATTTACCATATACTCAAGTGTCTGCATACAGCATAAACACAAATTGAATATACTTTCAGTTTTCTTTACCAGGAACCAGAAAAGTTCCTAACTTGAAAATCAAATGGATGATTTGACTGTTAAACATGAGGCTGAGGTATTGTTACAGCCCCCCTTGTCTTGAGCAGACAGCACAGCTGGGGACTGCTCAGTTCCTTTTGTCCTCTACCTGGCCACTGAGCCCATGAGAAGGGGTGAGGTAGATGTGAGAGGTGCAGGTTATAAGATTCTGAGTAGTGTTGGGAAGGGTGAACTGAGGATCAAGAAGCCTGTGGGGACTCCTGAGGATAGAAAACCCAGGGATCTTTGATCTCCAGCTCTATGTATCCTTCAGAACATTTTATTTTTTTCCCCTTCTCTCTCCATCTCCCCACCCTCCTGCCCCCCACGCCCCAGTTGTCTGGAAAACTTCTCATCTTATTTCTTCTTTGTAAAAACAGTGTAGTCTTTTTTGGAAATCTCACTTTAGCATACGTGATTCCGGATTTGAATAGTAAATTCACACCAGGGGGAATTCTACCTTGACATCTTTCTGCACGAAGACAATGAAAGGGCTCAGGAGCCAAGGGCGGGAGAGGAGAGCACAGTATGGGTCTCCAATTTGGGGGAGTGACACTTAAAGGTTGCAGTAGCCACTCTCATCATAAGCTGTCCCTTGAAAAATGATGTAGTGTTGTCAGAATGTTCTGTTTTGCTTTGCTTTTTAACTTTTTTAAAAAGTCACAAAATAATTTATAGAGAATAAAGTACACAACTCTTAAGTGTGCAGCTCTGTGATTACACACACACACACACACACACACACACACTCTCTCTCTCTCTCTCTCTCTCCTTGTAATGATTATTAGATAAAGATTTAGAATATCATCAGCACCCAGAGGCTGCCACAGGACTCTTCCCAGCATATAAATTCCCCGAAGTGTATTTCTCAATCTCTCGAAAGCATGGTTCGGAGAAGGCTTCTATTTGTTTGACAGACGTTGCTAAGAAAAATATACCCCCATAGTTTCCTTTTAAGAATCAAAATTCAAGTCCTAGAAAACTTATTTGGCTAGCATTGTAAGTGTGGGTATTAGTGGCTCCCTACTTCCAGATAGTTCCAAGGGAAACTATTGCCATGATCTACAGGTATCTTTTTACCGAGGGTCATTGCAAGCCACAGTTGAGTTCCAGCGGGCTCATTTACAATCACACTCATCCTCAATAGCCATCTTTGTGGTTTCCTGTGTAATGAGGTGATTTATCACAGTATGTCAGCCAGAGAGAGTTCAGTAGAAATGAATTTGGTTTCTTAAAAAAAAAAAAGGTATTTATATCTAAACACTTTTACAATAATCTGACATTGCCCTTTAAAGGTAAGCACGGATTATGTGATTTGCATATGAAGAAACCAGGCATTACTCTTATTTGACTGACTGTCAGCTTCAGCAGCTACACCTGGTGGGCCCAGGTCTGTCATTGTTTCCATGATAGAGCTCATTTTTCAAGGGTTAATAACATAGACCTTAACATTCACTTTGGGTTGAAACTTGGCAACCACTCTGAGTGTACAGCCTAAGGAGCTGATTTTAAACAAAAATGGCTTAAATTGATTTACCCTTTTCGAATTAGAGGATGTCACAATAATGGTGCTTTACATCAGTTCTAATGCTTTAGGTTTATTTAATGTTAAAATCTGTAAGCTATTGTTCCCAGCGAGTGATTCGGGGGATGCCAGCCATAGGACAAGTTAAATAGAGATTGGTTTCCATTTCCACGGAGAATTCCAAAAGAACTTTGTGAATTTTGACAATTTTTCTTTTGTAATATCATTGCTGTTTTAAAGTAAGAAATGGTATTGCCCTTACCTTTAATAGAAGAGAAGAGTTGTGGGAGTAAGTGCAATTTGAAAAGAAAGAGGGAAATAAAATGTTGGAAATCACATTTAGTTGTAGAGCACCCCGATCTCAGGATGGATTCCTCTCAGCTCAGCAACTCAGCACCTCTGGGTGCTGCTCGAACTGGGCTGAGCTGCCATGTGTGAAGTCATTCATGATGTTTAGTTTTTCCATTTTAAAAAGTCTACATGGGAAAAAAAGAGAAGGCAATATTTGTATTCCTACCATCAAACAACTTTTGCTGCTCTGTGCAAGTATGCATGTCTATTTTATATACATTTGTTGGAAGTATGAACTCTCCCATCCTCCTTACGGAACCAACACAAGTTAAAACTCCATATTCGTTTCTCTCTTTTTAAAATTACTTAGATGTCAGCATATTTGTATATTTAATGTATAGCCACATTCTAAAGAAAAAATGCTGCTGGGTCATTTCTATACTGAAGCCATCTTCTCAATGAGGGAAGAACTGGACTAATGAGGAGATCGTACTGTCCATTTTGAACTTTGATCAATTTTTGACTGAGCGTGATATAGACAGAAACTGGAGAAGAGGTTCTCACGTATACTAACAGTGAGACTGATTTTCATGTGTCAAAAGATGCAACTTCATTCTTGTATTGTACAAAGGCATGTCTGGGGAATAAGAAAAGCTTTAAAGTGGCTAGTATTACAGAGTGGTCTGTAATAAATTAAAGACACGAGGCTGGAGGAATATAGTCTAGGCATAGCAAAGTTCAGAGGGAACGACATTTCTTGTGGGGCCAGACATTTTTGGATTTGAATTATCTGACCATTTATTAAGTCATTTGCTCAATTTCAAACATGCTAACCATCCCTGCTGATACTCAGCAAAATGTTAACAGTGGCTGTCTTTCCACCATTTTGGTAAGAGTTAAAAACAATGTATACAAAGTACTTTTTAAAGATTATTTATTTATTTATTTGAGAGAGAAAGAGAGAATGAGAAAGGGAGAGCAGGAGAAGGGGCAGGGACAAAGGGAGAAGCAGACTCCCTGCTGATCAAGGAGCCCAATGCAGGGCTTGATCCTGTGACTCCAGGATCATGACCTGAGCTGAAGGCAGTTGCTTAATCACCTGAACCATCCAGACGCCCCTGCCAATGTATGTAAAGTATTTGTCACATAGTAGTTGCTCAACAAATGGCGTTCTTATGATGATACAATTGTAAAGATTCAAAATATGGACTTATAAGTCATGGAGAGTTCTGCCAGTTATATTACCTTATTCTGTAAGGTCTTGGGGTACACATATGTCTACAATATTCCTGGTGGCAACTTCTTCAGAAATCTTCATAATTTCTCTGTGTGACTCTCACCCAGGAAAAATCACTTAACAGCTATAAAGTGGTCAAGGGGAACGATGCTGCCCAAAGAAGTTATCTGTGGTATCTAGATAGATGGAATCTAGCCAACCAATCTGATCTTCTCTTTGAGAAGTTCAAATTCTAGTCATATAGAAAGTAAGGCCAGTAGGTGGTAAAAGCAGAAAGACAAAGAGAAGAGAAGGCAATGAGCACTATGAGCTAGAAAGAAGAGAAGGGAGAAAACATGATATGGTAATAATAAACAAATAGGTTGCTGCAAAAGCAGTAAAACGAAACGCTGGGCCACTATAATGGTGGAACACTTGAGCCATGAGCCATAGCCACATCTTCTGGAGGAGAAACTCTATGAGTAGCAGGCTAGTGTTCCTATGAGTAATCCTACTAGAGTTGCTATTGTACTTAGAATGACATTTTTGTTCTCCCACAAGCTTGGTTCTGGGTTGCCTTTATAGGACTTCCTGTCTCTCACTTCCCCAGTTATGGTACACCAAAGCCCCTTCAGCTAAGGTAATTTGAGTGAATCATCCATAAAACCCAATAAATACATTGTTTCATCTATAGATCAGAGTTAGCTTAGAGAAAAGACCCTAGGTATTTTCCCTAGAGTCCAAGTAAAGTCATGGATGTGTGAAGCAGTGTGATATTTGGAGAAATTGTGAAAGATTTAGTGTTCCCAGACCATAAAATGTGAATCAGGGAGAAGGGAGAGATGAAGCTGGGGAGGTCAGCAGGGGTGAGTTCCTTAAGGCAAAGTAAGAAATGTGAAGGAGCCTGCAAAATATCTTATAGCTGAGGGAGCCATTAAGGAATTTCTGAGAAGGGAAATGATATGATTAGATTTTTTTTTAGGCAGAAAAAAAAGTTGTTTTGTGGAAGATCATTTGAAGGTGACAAGACTAACTAAAGGGAGACAGATGGAGAAACTACTAAGTAGACTAGCTTCTGATTACCAGGACTTTAAATAAGGAAACAGCTGTAGGAATGGGGAGTAAGATATGGTATTCAATAACATTTTCAGTAAGTCAGCAATACCTAGTTAATGTAGAGAAGCGGGCAGTCAAGGATGATTCCTAAATTTCTAGGTTGGGCACCTCAGGGGATTGTGGTGATATCAATGTAGAAAGAGAATACAGGAGGAAAAGATGGATTTGGGAGATGATGGTACACGCCATTTTGGATGTGCTGTTTATGATGTCTACATGACATCTAGGTAGAATTTTTTTTAGAAGGCAGTTATATGTATAATATGAAATTCAGGGGAAGAAGTCAATGCTGGGGACAGAGAACACATCCCTTTCCTGTGGTATTTGGAATCACAAGGGTGGAAGAGGTTAAGGAAAACAGAGGAGGAAGAGCATTCAGAAGGGGAAGAAACACCATTGCAAGTGTAGGCAGAAGAGGGATATCACGTTAAAAGGAGAGAAGGGGTAGTCAGAGTGGAATAAAGAAAGTCAGGAGAGGATGGTAGAATTGCTGTTAAGAGAGGGTAGAGTTCAGTAAAGAGGAAGTAATTATCAACATAATTCAGTGTTTCAGTGAACACAGAAAGATGACTACTGATACAAGGTCACTTCCAGAAGGAAGAAGGGGTTAGAAGACATTACAATGGAGCTCTGACTGGAAATGAATGGATACTGCTGTTTTGACAAGTTTAGCTGGAAATATGGTGAGGAGAGGAGAGAGGCTGGGACAGTATCTGAGGGAAATACGGGGACAACGGGGATATGGAATCGAGGTAAATTTTTTTTTTTTTTTTTTGTTTCAAATAATGGAAGCAACCTGAGGATGTGTATAGGCAAAAGAGGAGACAGTAGGGAGAGAGGAGTTTAACTTGAGATATAACTGAGGGAGAGTTCAACTGATTAAATGAGGTCCCTGAGGAGGGAGATGAGTCTTAAAAGGCAGTTTCATCTCATTCTCAGAGACTGAGGAAAAGTGGTGGCTGCCTTGGAGTAGACAGCGGGAGGGTGAGATCATGGCTGTGGTTTCCATCTTCCCAGTGAGGAGGGATGCAGCATCCACTGCTGGGAGTGACAGGTACAGGGCCGAGCCTCCAAGGAGGCCGGAGGAGGTCTGGAATGAGCAGTTCCCTTCAGGAGTAGGAGAAGGGGTTGATTATAAGGCGATAAAACGCTTATCAGAGCCTGAAGGCAGAGAAATTCAGACACCACGAACGCATAGTGATGCCCTTCTGCAAGGTTATAGGAGGTTTTTTTCAGGCAATGCTCAGCTGCTTACAATTAAGGTTCTATCTTAAAACCGCATTCAGGTTTTTCACGCACGGGTCGTTCGAGTATGCATGGTCCTCTTTGGGTTCATTCTGAATGCATTGAAATGCGAATCGGGAGGGCTTCACACTGAGTTGGTGACATTTGGGCAGGACACTGTGGAGTCATTCTTAGCCCTATCTCATATTTTGTTTGGTTTTCCAGTTCATGCCATACTCTCTTGGAATGAGAGCGCACGTCTTTGTTTTTTACAGAAAGCAAATTCAAATTCAGGGGGAGGATATGGTAAAGAACCGAAATCATTACTGCGGCTGTTTCTGCTTGCTTCCGGACAGAAAATGTATTCGAGCATTAGCTTAGGCGCAAATGCTGAAAACATGTGGATTTACAGTGTTAAACACTTGGGCCCAACCAATGTGCAGGCTGCGTCATCCTCATTATCCACGTTAACTCCTAAAGACAGAGAAGTAGTTTTGTGTAAAATGAAGGCTTATCTGAAGCTTTGCTCCCAGCTCCAACTGAATGCCAGATTTCTTGGAGCATGAAAACTCTAGCAGAAATCTTTTCTTGGAAAAAAACGTATCGCTTTTATTCCTTTTGCTCCTCCGACTTCTGGCTGGACATGTGAAAAAATGTCAAAGCCGCCGCAGCCGAGCTCTGTCGAGTTCTGTCCGAGGCAGTAATGGCTCTTTTAACAGCAGGGAATAGAAAGATCTCCGAAGTGAAACCTATTGTCAGGAGACTCGCGCCCTCCCTGGCTGGCTTCCAAGGGAGAGTTAGTTTGGATTAGACTTGGGCTGGGTAACATTTAATTTCTGGAGTGGAGATTTAAATCAATTTGTTAACCTCTCTAAGTTTAACCACCCACAGGTGATGATGGCCCTTTAAAAAAATGACCTAAAAATGCCCGGTTCTGGGTAACGATTACAATAACGCAACATGCATTCGTTTTGAATGCCCTGCCTTTGCGCCTTGGCTTTAAAACACTACGCAAATTTTCATGCGTGGCTATTTGGAACTAGAGCTCTTTTCTGGTGTGATTGTGTAATGAAGTAATTATCAACATAACTTTTGGAAATTCAGTTAGTCTGATTCGAAAGCATTTACCTAATAATTTGCTTCCAGATTTCAATTAGCAGAAGACTTAGCTACATCAGTCTTGCAAATGGAGTGGCCAGACCATATTGACCATCAGACAGTGAGGAATTCTCTATGGCACAAAGGCCAAACCAAAACAGACAAGTGGCTTGTCATACACACGTTTATGAGCCAATGGAATGACAGTCCTCATTTGAAAGCAAACAGTACAAATTTGGCCCATACCACTGTGGGTGTGAAAATTGCAAGGTAAAATAAAACAGATGAGACCATTTAAGTTTGAAATGGAAGAAAAGATCACTGGCAACAGCTATTTACTTTCACAGCCACTAAAATAGGGTGTTTTGTTGGGAAAACTATCAATACAGGGTGATGGATACCCTGCTTAGAGTGCCAATATGATGCCATTCTGAACTGCAAAACGATTTCATTACAAGTGTATGGGGAACCTTTAAACATGACATTACGATGCGACTATAATGTAAGATAACAATGGAAAAACAATTTCAGAGTAAGTGTAAGGAGACTATAACCATGCAGTTAGAAGGCCACTGGAATGTGAGATTATAATAGCTCAACATTAAAATGGTGAAAAGGATATGGTCAATTGCTTTTTTTTTAAAGTGGGAATAACCTAGACAACATTTATACTCATGAATAGTATGGTCACGGGATGTATTTCAGGGGGGAGGAAAACTTGAGCCCCAGTACAACCAGTTCTCATCCCCATTCAAGAGTGTATCCCCATCTTTTTTCTCTTACCCAGGGTTAAGCTGGAGACAGTTTTCGTCTGACCCTATCATTCTCCTTCAACCACACTGCTCTGAGGGTCTGTTGCATGTTCATAAACATTTCCTTTCTTACTCCCGTGTAGTCCCCTGAGTTGGCTGTGTTAGCCACCTATGGGGTATGATTTATGTTCGACTAGGATGGTTTTCTTACTGTCCACCTTCCCTCTCTGGCCTCTGGTTATCATTCGACCTGAGCTGAAATCTCAGCATTGGAAATGCAATTCCCTTGGGTCTAAAAGGAATTTTCATTATCTAGAGCATCTAATGAATGAAAGTTGAAGAAACACAGGTGAATTTATAAAATTTGTAAAAAACTGTAACCATGAACAATTTCAGGGGCATAGACTTTGTCAATCAGCTAGACCTGAGTTCATATCCCAGCTCTTACACTGAGTTGGGTGTGGACCTGAAGACTTTATAAGCCTAGATTTCTTCATTTGTAAAGTGGAGGTAACAATAACACTTAATTCCTAGAGTAGTTAGGGAATGAAATAGATATTGTATATGAAACATCTTGCATAGCACCTGGCCTGTATGAAGGATTTTTTAAAAAGATTTATCTGTTTATTTTAGAGAGAGAGGGTGTGTGTGCTGTAAGTGCATGTGAACAAATAGGAGGTTGAGGGGAGAAGGAAAGGGAGAGAGAGAGAATCTCAAGCAGACTTTGTGCTGAGTACAAGCCTGACACGGGGCTCGATCTCACAACTCTGAGATGATGACCTGAGCTGAAATCAGGAGTCCGACACTTAACCAACTGAGCCACCAGGCACCCCGATAGGAGGGATTCTGTGAATATTCTCTCCATGCAGATATTGAGCAGGATAAAAGAACAGGTTGAGATCCTGAAGAGTGAAGCCAAGGAGAGAGAATGGGGCTTAGTGACAGTATGAGGGAGAGGATTTCCCCCTAATTTCATTTCCAATTGATCTTTGAGCCCCTCTAGTTCAATTCTGATGGGATAGTCTCTTAGTCTTGATTTCTAAAGCATGCTTGTGTTTTCGTATCTTTTCCTGGTATCCTGCACCTTTAGGTTGTAGTGTTTGTCCCTAATCACCCCTCACTTAGTACTGCTCTCTGTAGGATAGTGGAAAATTCTGTCCTTGAGAGATGACTGTGGCCACTGAATGAGCTGTCACTGGGCCTCTTTCCTCTAAGCTTCTACCTTGCTTGACACTATCTTAAACAAAGGTACCTCATCTTGGATCACGACCTGGGGCTGCCATTTCTTAGCTGCTGAAGTTATACAAAAGTATGTTAACAAGAATTTGCTATGCCTTTGAACCAGTTTTAAATCTGTTCATTAATATTCTACCTAAAGGACCAATTCGTTAATAAGATCAAACATGATTTGGTGAGCATAGAGATAAAACCTTTTCTCCTCAGAGTTTTTTTCTGTTAAGAATCTTGATTTTGAACTGTGGTATTATTTTTGTCTAAAACCCTCATAATGCTAATAAAACATTCTCATGAAGGAGTTACCTGGCTCTAAAAATATTTTTATTTTTAATCCAAGGTCTAAACCTTGGATTACTCAGGTTTAATGGCGTCATTTCGTGTTCCATTGGCTTATTTCCTTAAAAGTCTTTCTATAGAGATGAGTCATCAAAGGAACAACTCACTGATCCTGAACTCCTTGAGAACAGGGCCCATGATGAACATACAGTTATGGTCCCGGGCCCTAGCCATGCTAGACATTGAAGGTGATTAATAAATGATTCTTGGAGTAAATTGTATGTAGACTATAAACCAAACAAAATTATTCAAAGCAATATAATCTGGGATGATCTGGAAAGCAGTGCGACTGCTTTGTACCCCACCCATACTGAGAAAGTGAAAGACATGAGGGTAAGCATTGGACACAACATGGAAGTGGGGAAGAAACATATTTCTTATTTGTCTAGTGTATGCGAGACCTTCACATGCCTTATTACTTACTTCATTTCATTTGTAACACAACCCTTAGATGTAAGCATTGCCATCCATATTTTATGAAGAGTGCAGGCTAAGAGAGGCTGAGATACTTGTTGAAGTCACATACATGGGAGTGCTAGGATTTGAACGTAACTGTTTCGGTGTTCCTTTGCTATTTCCCCTCTGTCCCATTGCTGCTCCTATGAGAATTTAAACACAGTCCAACAGAGGAGAAGAGAAAAGAACGTAAAAGGTTGATGGCAAGGTAGTCTGCGGTATCATCTGAGCAGAATGAAACATACCAGAGGGTTTGAATGAGATCACTTCTGCCTGAGGTTCTGTCCTCATGATGCATTTTTCTCTTTTCTTCTTTCATCTGCTTTATTGGGGATGCTGTTTTCTCCAATGGCATGCCCTCTTTTTCTATAAGCAATGGTCAACGGTGACTTTGCAACCTGCTTGAGCCAGTAATTGTTGCATACTAAAAAACCCTAGTTCCTAGGTCATGTGCTATCTCCTAGCTCCCTTTCTATCTTCCTCTCACCTGGATGATCTTCCTTCCATCTAGATGATCTTCCTTCTCTCCCCACTGAATGTTGAGTTATCCTTTTCAGGTCCAAATCACATTCACTTTCTGCAACCCTTCCCCATGCAAGTGGTACTACCTCCTCTCTTTTTTTGATAGCACACTGGTCATACATCTGGTTGGTACTTGTTCCCTACTGTCTAGCCCAGTGGAGTATCCTGATGGCAGGTCAAGCTGTGTTTTCCTTTAGGATTTAGACGTCTCTGGGCATGTCTGCCATACCAGCAAGGTCCACCTAACTGAGGGTTGGAGAAGTCTCTTTGGATGTCTGGGATAAGGTTGGGAAAACAGAATCAGAAACACATGCTTCATCCAAAACATATCATCTTTATGGTAAGAGGATGGGTTTCCTTTGTGATTATAGCTTTCCTTCTGCCCCCATCGGTTGTGTCTGAGTCAGAAGGTCTGAAACTGTTTCATATAAATTGGCTGTGAGATGTCTGGGGCAAGAAAGCAGCGTTGCTAGAGACTGACATACAGAGTTAACACTTTGTGCACCTGGTATTAGTTTCAGGGCATCCCTCAGGAGATGACTGCGGAGATCACAGTCGCTCCGATCAGTTCATCACAGGCTTCGGCAGAGAATATTTTCTCATCAAGTCTGTAGGTTTCTGGGGGAAGGGGGACCTTCCCTGTGGCAGGGGGACCACAATTCCAGTGTGCATGTGATGTACTGTTGATGAGCAAGCTAGTATGTCTTCCAAATGGATGCTGTACTTCCTTTCAAATGTATGTAGAAACCATTATAATAAGTAAATACAAATTTATTGAAAGAATTACTGAATTCATAGTAACTTGTGTCAATACATTTAAAAAAATTTTTAAATACATTTTATTTTATTTTTTGTTTTAAAAATTTTTTTTGAGAGAGAGAGTGCAAATGAGGGGGTAGGAAGGGACAGAGGGAGAGGGAGAAAATCTTAAGCAGACTCAGGCTGTGCATGGAGATCCAGGCAGGGTTCCACTCACCACCCTGAGATCATGACTTGAGCCGAAATCAATAGTTAGAGGCTTAAGCAACTGAGCCACCAAGGTGACCCTATTTTTTCAATTAAGATATAAAATATATATCTATTTTTGAATAAATACGAGTGCACATGAAGCTTTTCAGTGTTAGATGGTCTCATATTCACCAATGCTGTGAGTGGTGAGGGCTGGAGTTAGTGACACCTGGTGGTGGCAGTTCCCACTCAATGAATTAGCTCCATGAAGACTGGGACTGGCTCTTCTTTACTATTAAACATATCAACGTTGGTGCCCAGTATTTAGTAAGTCAATCCTGACTGAATGGATAAGTGAATGAATGCATAAATTTTGAGCTGACAAATGTTAACTTTTCAACCACTGAATTCTGACATGTTATACAGAGCTCCAGGCATTGTTTATTTTTAAAAATTTAAAAGGATTTATTTATGTATTTATTTATTTATTCAAGAGAGAGAGGAGCAGAGGGAAAAGGACACAGAGACTCAGGGCTGAGCATTTAGCTTGACGTAGCATGACCCTGAGATCATGACCTGAACTGAAATCAGGAATCAGACGCTTAATTGACTGGGTCACCCAAGCACCCCTGCTCACACCATTTAAACAGTACTTTTATTAAACTTTCTTCAATTACTCCACTGAGTATAAAATCAATTCCTGCTTGAACCCTGATTACTGTACCCCTCCTCTGTTGCCTTATTTTTTTCCCTATTAATGCAAATGACAAGCTATCTTTAACTTTTTTTCCCCTTATTTATAGTCTGGCTTTCTTGACCAGAATGTGTTTCCATGGCTTGGCCCAGTGCCTGATACACGGTAGTTACTTGATAGTTGAATGATTAGATCCAGGCTTCAAACTTTTAGCTGAAAATTCTTTCTGCACATTACGATGAGAATAACTCTTTAGAATTTTAGGCATGAATCAACATAAAGGGGAATTTTAATCCATTTCGATTACAATATAAATTGCATAGGCTTTGTGGCTGGTAGCTACTATCTAATAGATGGTTTCTATGGTAAAATGGACTTTTCTAAAAAATTATTTTTATTGACATGTAATGTATAATTGTTTCAGGAGTACAGGTGTGTGAATCATCAGGCTTACACATTTCACAGCACTCACAATAGCACATACCCTTACCCATGTCCATAACCCAGCCACCCTATCCCTACCATACCACCTGCCAGCAACCTACTGTTTTGTGAGATTACGAGTCTCTTATGGTTTGTCTCCCACCAGATCCCATCTTGTTTCATTTTTTTCCTTCCCTACCCCCAAACCCCTGCTCTGCCTCTCAAATTCCTCATATTAGGGAGATCATATGATAATTGTCCTTCTCTGATTGACTTATTTCACTCAGCATAATACCCTCTAGTTCCATCCACATCAAGCAAATGACAAGATTTCATTTCTTGTGATGGCTGCATTGTATTCCATTGTATATATATATACCACATCTTCTTTATCCTTTCATCTGTTGATGGACATCTAGGTTGTTTCCATGTTTTGGCTATTTTGGACATTGCTGTTATAAATATTCGGGTACACATGCCCCTTCGGATCACTACACTTCTATCTTTAGGGTAAATACCCAGTAGTGCAATTGCTGGGTCGTAGGGTAGCTCTATTTTCAACTTTTTGAGGAACTTTTTTTTGCATTCCCACCAACAGTGTAGGAGGGTTCACCTGTCTCCACATCCTCGTCAACATCTGTCATTTCCTGACCTGTGAATTTTAGCCATTCTTACTGGCATGAGGTGGTATCTCATTGTGGTTTTGATTTGTATTTCCCTGATGCCAAGTAATGTGGAGCACTTTTTCATGTGTCTGTTGGCCATCTGGATGTCATCTTTGCAGAAATGTCTGTTCATGTCTTCTGCCCATTTTATGACTGGATTATTTGTTCTTTGGCTATTGAGTTTGGTAAGTTCTTTCTAGATTTTGGATACTAGCCCTTTATCTAATATGTCATTTGCAAGTATCTTCTCCTATTCTGTCAGTTGTCTTTTGGTTTTGTTGACTGTTTCCTTTGATGTGCAAAAGCTTTTGATCTTGATGAAGTCCCAATGGTTCATTTTTGCCCTCACTGCCCTGCCTTTGGCGATGTTTCTAGAAAGAAGTTGCTGCAGCTGAGGTTGAAGAGGTTGCGGCCTGTGTTCTCCTCAAGGATTTTAATGGATTCCTCTCTCACACTGAGGTCCTTCATCCATTTGGAGTCCATTTTTGTGTGTGGTATAAGGAAATTGTCCAGCTTCATTCTTCTGCATTGGCTGTCCAATGTTCCCAACACCATTTGTTAAAGAGACTGTCTTTTTTCCATTGGACATTCTTTCCAGCTTTGTCGAAGATCAGTTGACCATAGAGTTGAGGGTCTATTTCTGGGCTCTCTATTCTGTTCCATTGATCTACGAGTCTGTTTTTGTGCCAGTATCATGCTATCTTGATGATGACAGCTTTGTAATAGAGCTTGAAGTCTGGAATTGTGATGCCACCAACTACGGTTTTCATTTTCAACATACCTCTGACTATTCAGGGTCTTTTCTGGTCCCATATAAATTTAAGGATAATTTGTCCCATTTCTTTGAAAAAAAAATTGATGGTATTTTGAAAGGGATTGCATTAAATGTGTGGATTGCTTTAGGTAACATAGCCATTTTCACAATATTTGTTCTTCCAATCCATGAGCATGGAACGTTTTTCCATTTTTTTTTTAAGATTTTATTAATTTATTTGTCAGAGAGAGAGAGGGAGAGAGAGCGAGTGAGCACAGGCAGACAGAGTGGCAGGCAGAGGCAGAGGGAGAAGCAGGCTCCCTGCCGAGCAAGGAGCCTGATGTGGGACTCGATCCCAGGATGCTGGGATCATGACCTGAGCCTAAGGCAGCTACTTAACCAAATGAGCCACCCAGGCGTCCCTACGTTTTTCTATTTCTGTGTGTCTTCCTCAATTTCTCTCATGAGTACTTTATAGTTTTCTGAGTACAGATTCTTTGCTTCTTTGGTTGGTTTATTCCTAGGTATCTTTCGGTTTTGGATGCAATTGTAAATGGGATTGACTCCTTAATTTCTTTTTCTTCTGTCTTGCTGTTGGTGTATAGAAATGCAACTGATTTCTGTGCATTGATTTTATATTCTGACACTTTACTGAATTTCTGTATGAGTTCTAGCAGTTTTGGCGTGGAGTCTTTTGGGTTTTCCACATAAAGTATCATATCATCTACAAAGAGTGAGAGTTTGACTTCTTTACCGATTCAGATGCCTTTAATTTCTTTTTGTTGTCTGATTGCCGAGGCTAGGACTTCTAGTAGTATGTTGAATGGCAGTGGTGATAGTGGACATCCCTGCTGTGTTCCTGATCTTAGGGAAAAAGCTGTTTTTCCCCATTGAGAATGATATTTGCTGTGTGTTTTCATAGATGGCTTTGATGGTATTGAGGTGTGTACCCTCTATCCCTACTCTGTGAAGAGTTTTGATGAATAAAACATGCTGTACTTTGTCAAATGCTTTTTTAGCATCTATTGAGAGTATCATATGGTTCTCGTTCTTTCCTTTATGAATGTATTTTATCACATTGATTTGTGAGTGTTGAACCAACCTTGCAGCCCAGTAATAAATCCCACTTGGTCATGGTGAATAATCCTTTTAATAATGTACTGCTGGACCCTATTGGCTAGTATTATGGTGAGAATTTTCGTATCTGTGTTCATCAAGAATATTGGTCTGTAATTCTCCTTTTTCATGGGGTCTTTGTCTGGTTTTGGGATCAAGGTAATGCTGGCCCCATAAAATGAGTCTGGAAGTTTTCCTTCCATTTCTATTTTTTGGAACAATTTCAGAAGAATAGGAATTAATTCTTCTTTAGATGTTTGGTAGAATTCCTCTCGGAAGCTGCTTGGCCCTGGGCTCTTGTTTTTTTGGGAGATTTTTGATGACTGCTTCAATCTCCTTACTAGTTATCGGTCTGTTCAGGTTTTCTATTTCTTTCTGGTTCAGTTTTGGTAGTTTATATGTCTCTAGGAATGCATCCATTTCTTCCAGATTGTCAAATTCCTGGAATATAGTTGCTCATAATATGTTCTTATAATTGTATTTCTATTGTGTAGGTTGTGATCTCTCCTCTTTCATTCATGATTTCATTAATTTGGGTACTTTCTCTTTTCTTTTTGATAAATCTGGCCAGGGGGTTATCAATATTATTAATTCTTTCAAAGAACCAACTCCTAGTTTCATTGATTTCTTCTACTATTCTTTTGGTTTCTAATTCATTGATTTCTGCTCTGATCTTTATGATTTCTCTTCTCCTGCTGGGTTTAGTCTTTATTTGCTGTTCTTTCTCTAGCTCTTTTAGGTGTAGGGTTAGGTTGTGTACTTTCTTATTTCTTGAGAAAGGCTTGTATAGCTATATACTTTCCTCTCAGGCCCACCTTCGCTGTGTCCCTCAGATTTTGAACAGTTGTGTTTTCATTTTCATTTGTTTCCATGAATTTTTTCAATTCTTCTTTAATTTCCTGGTTGACCCATTCATTCTCTAGTAGGATGCTCTTTAGCCTCCATGTATTGAGTTCTTTCCAAGTTTCCTCTTGTGATTGAGTTCTAGCCTCAGAGATTTGTGCTCTGAAAATATGCAGGGAATGATCCCAATCTTTTGGTACCGGCTGAGACCTCATTTGTGTCCCAGGATGTGATCTATTCTGGAGAATGTTCCATGTGCACTCAAGAAGAATGTGTATTCTGTTGCTTTGGGATGGAATGTTCTGAATATATCTGTGATGTCCAACTGGTCCAATGTGTCGTTTAAGGCCTTTATTTCCTTGTTGATCTTTTGCTTGGATGATCTGTCCATTTCAGTAAGGGGGTGTTAAAGTCCCCTATTATTATTGAATTATTGTTGTGTTTCTTTGATTTTGTTATTAATTGGTTTATATAATTGGCTGCTCCCATGTTAGGGACATAGATATTTAAAATTGTTAGATCTTGTTGGACAGACACTTTAAGTATGATATAGGATTCTTCCTCATCTCCTATTATAGCCTTTGGCTTAAAATCTAATTGATATGATAGGAAGATTGCCACCACAGCTTTTTTTTGATGTCCATTGGCATGGTAAATTGTTTTCCACCTCCTCACTTTAAATCTAGAGGTGTCTTGGGGTCTAAAGTGAGTCTCTTGCAGACAGCATATTGATGGGTGTTTTTTTTTTTTTAATCCATTCTTTTACCCTGTGTCTTTTGATTGTGGTATTTAGCCCATTTACATTCAGGGTAACTACTGAAAGATACTAATTTAGTGCCATTGCATTGCCTGTAAGGTGACTGTTACTGTATATTGCCTCTGTTTCTTTCTGGTCTATTACTTTTAGGCTCTCTCTTTCCTTAGAGAACCCTTTTCAATATTTCCTGTAGGGCTGGTTTGCTGTTTGCAAATGCTTTTTATTTTTGTTTGTCCTAGAAGTTTTTTTTTGTTTTTTTGTTTTTTTTTTTTTTTAAATCTCTCCTTCTATTTTAACTGACAGCCTAGCTGGATATAGTATTCTTGGCTGCATATATTTCTCATTTAGTGCTCTGAATATATCATGCCAGTCCTTTTTGGCCTGCCAGGTCTCTGTGATTATGTCTGTGGCTAATCTAATATTTCTACCTTTGTATATTACAAACCTCTTGTCCCGAGCTGCTTTCAGGATTTTCTCTTTGTTTCTAAGACTTGTTAGCCTTACTATTAGATGACGGTGTGTGGACCTATTTTTATTGATTTTGAGGGGATTCCCTGTGCCTCCTTGATTTTGATGCCTGTTTCCTTCACCAAATTAGGGAAATTCTATACTATAATTTGTTCCAATATACCTTCTGCCCCCCTCTCTCTTTTTTCTTCTTCTGGGATCCCAAGTATTCTAATATTGCTTCATCTTATGGTGTCACTGATCTCTTGAATTCTCCCCTCATGGTCCAGTAGTTGTTTGTCTCTTTTGCTCAGCTTCTTTATTCTCAATCATTTGGTGTTCTATATCACTAATTCTCTCTTCTGCCTCATTTACCCTAGCAGTGAAAGCCATTTTTGATTTCACCTCATTAATAGCCATTTTGATTTCAGCTTGGTTAGATTTTAGTTCTTTTGTTTCTCCAGAAAGGGTTTTTATTTCTCCAGAAAGGGATTCTCTAATGTTTTCCATGCCTTTTTCGAGCCCAGCTAGCACTTTGAGAATCATCATTCTGAACTCTATTTCTGACATATTACTAATGTCCACACTGATTACGTCCCTAGCCATCACTACTGCCTCTCGTTCTCTTTTTTTGTGGTGAGTTTTTCCACCTTGTCATTTTACCCAGACAAGAATATATGAATAAGAGAGTAAAATACTGTAAGGGTGGCAAAGACCCCAGAAAAATATACTCTAACCAAATCAGAAGAGACCTGAAACTGGGGGGAGAAGAAAGGGGAAAAAAAAAAAAATAGGACTGTTTGATAGAACAGAGCTGCCCACTTGATACTTGATTTTGGGTGTATACTGGTCTCTTAGAAGAAACTGCCTCCCAAAATTTTGTAGAAAGAAAAACTTTATATATATATGTACATATGTATATATATATGTACATATGTGTATATACACATATGTACATATATATAAAGTTTTTCTTTCTACCCATTATATATATATATATATATATAAATGGGTAAACATGATGAAGGGATGGAATATGACTGTAAAGATGAAAATTTAAAAAGACTTGAAAAAAAGAATTGATAAGAATTGATAAGATTGTTGGTTGGAAAAAGAAGAAAAAAGAAGAGAGGATGTGATCAGGCTGGAGCTAGATTTAGAGTATAATTTGATCTATTAGAAGAAATTTTATCTCAAAATTTTAAAGAAAAAAACCCTATATGTATACAAAAAATAAGGTTAAATACAACATAGGAATAAAATATGAATATAACAATGAAAATTTAAGATTTTAAAAAGAAGTCATTGATGAGATAAAATAGTTAAAAAAACATTAGAAGAGGAAAGAGGAAAAGTTAAAAAAATACAATAAGAAAAAAATAAAATTAAAAAAAATTACTTTGGAAGACTAAAGGATCACAGGGAAAAAGCCATGAATTATGTGTTGCTTTCCCCTAGGTCTGGAGTTCTGCAGTTCTTGTTGATCGGTGAACTTGGTCTTGGCTGGATGTTCTTGCTGATCCTCTGGGGGAGGTGCCTGCTGCATTGATTCTCAAATGTTTTTGCTGGAGCTGGAATTGTACCACCCTTGCCAGGGGCCAGGCTAAGTAATCTGCTTGGGTTCACTTCAGGAACGTTTGTTCCCTTAATGCTTTCTGTACAGCTTTGGAGGACAGTAATGAAAATGGTAGCCTCCCAATCTCTGGCTTGAAGGAGGTGAGAGCTCAGGGCTCCACTCCTCAGTGCGCCCTCAGAGAGAAGCAGTCAATACCTCCAGTCTCCCTGGTCTCTGGCCACACTCCAAGCTCACCAGGCCTGTGACCAAGCGTTTCTATCTCTGGAGCACAGCCCCGTTTGGAGTCTCCAAACCCAGCAGATTCCTACTGCTCACTCCCTCACCATTCCTCCCAGAGAAGGAAGGAGGCAGTCTCCTCAGATCTGCCACTTGAGAAGCAACGGCCCCACTGTGCCATGGATCATGGTTTAAGGTAACCCTAAGCTGAGAGCCCACTCCTCTGCTCTGTCTCTGCAGCCAGCTTCCCTGTCTGATCACTGGAGAGCACTGCCACACTCAGATACCCCTGGTCTTTCTGTGACCCCATGGGTCCTGAGACCACAGTGTCCCCATGAGGGCTCCACCCCCACCCCCCAACTTTAGCCTCTGGAGCCACATCCCTCAGTGGAGCAGACTTCTAAAAGTTCTGGTTTTGAGCTCCACTGCTCCACTTGCCGGGAGCCTGTCCCTCTCCCCGAGGTCTATCTTCTCATCGCTTCAGATTCACTTCTCTGTACATCTTATCTTCCAGAAAGTGGTCAATTTTCTGTTCCTAGAATTGCTGCTCTTCTTTTCTATCTCCTGTTGAGTTTGTAGGTGTTCAGAATGGTTTGATAACTATCTAGCTGAACTTCTGGGACCTAATGCTATTTCAGTCTCCTACTTCTCCGCCATCTTGCTTCCTCTTCTGGTAAAATGTGCTTTTGATTAATCCATTATTTTGCATTAGATTGTTGTTTCATGAAGGTAAAGACCAGGTGGACCTTGCCCATGGTTTAGGTCTAAGGCTTTGCACACTGCCTAGTACAGCCCAAGTTTTACTTTGTGTGAAATACCATGTTGAATACCAGTGACCTGGGGATACATAAGGCATTGTCTCTATGCTGAGGGGCCCATGGTCTTACTGAAGAGACTAACATGAACAAAATCACAGGTGATGTAATGGGAAAGTGTTCCAGGATCACAGAGAAAGAAAAAAGGCCAGTGAACTCTTTAGATAATCTGGTGGAGGGAGAAGGGAGCCTTCTAGGATTTTCCTTTTCTGAAACTACTTACTCAGTAGCATTATTTCAAAACTACAGATTCTAAAGTGAACTTTTGCAACCTGATCCAACTAGAAGCTGCAGAATTCATGTAAATACAAAGCTTTTCTGCTTTGTGCTGCTGGTTTGATATTTTTATTCTTTTATCTTTTTATTTTCTTCAGGGGAAAAAAAATGAAGGAAGTAAAGATCATTCTTGAATCTGTATTTTCTCAGTGTTGGCCATGTTCAAAAGATGGTAAAATCTTGTTTTTCAAAGAGTACTCTTTTAGAGCATCATGAAATTTATCTGACATTGACTGCAGGGGAAAGAAAAATTATCAGGAAAAAAAAAGAAAAAAAAGCAAAGAAAGAAAAAATTGTTATATTCCCCACCAGAGGGAGACAGTTTTTTTCCTTTTGCCTTTCAAAACCTAAATTCTGATTAACACAGATTTGAAGAGTACAATACAAGGTTTACTAGGGCTGATTAATACTCAGGGGGAAAAAAACAAACTTACAATCTAATTTGTTTACTTTTGTCTTTTAATATCAAATTATTTTTGAGATCTAAGTTCTATTCTGCCAGCGCAGTAAATGCTACTTAACATGCATGAAACTTTAAGAGCTACTTGTTATTTCAGTGTCGACTTTCTCTCTAATTATATTAGTATGGATTCAGATAGGATACTGATAACATAACAACATGGAATAATTTAGCATAATTATTTCCTGTAGTAAGTCGTTTACAAATCAACCCTAAACTAATAGAGACAGGGGTGTGGTTGTGGTGGCTGAGGCCAGACTGGTAACAATGTCTCTTTCTTTTGGCAAGACCGTAGATGACAGAAATAAGCTGAAACTGAGTCAGTCAGTTTTTCAATCTGCTGCAACTCTTGAAAACTTTTTCAAAGGAAATCGACTTACAGTAGTTGCTAATTTAGGAAAAACAATACATGAGTGGTAGCTCCTATCTAAAGCCTATCTGTGCTTAGGATAATTAAACATTTTATCAAAAATGTAGAAAATGGTACAAAACCTCCTGTACTTTTCAAAAGTCCAATTTCATGCCCAATTTAATAGAGACAGTATGAGATCTACACGTCCAATGTAATTACTTGGACGTTTCATTCTTTTCTATGGTTCTTTTCAGAAACCTGTGCAGAGCTGACCTTGTGTAAATGTTTTTTAAATGACTCTTGAAACATTTTACAAATTCAATTAGTGCACAGTCAGATCTTCTCAGTTCATCTCATTTGACACAGGGTGCTGCAGAAGTCAACTTACCGCTTATTGTGACTCTTATTTACTTACTTTCTTTGTCATTTTTAGAAGACATGCAGTGAGGCTGTGGAACAGCTCTCAGAAGCTCACATTTAAATGTGGGATGATGTGGAGGCATCAGGTGAAATATTTGTCTGGTTCGGAGCCTGAGTTTCTCATCAGAATTCAGTGAAGGTAAGTGGATGCTTTGGAAAAGCACAGAGTGTCACTTACGTTTCACTTGCCTCAGGTATCATTTAATCAGCAAGCACGGTTAATAATTCTGCTTTTCTATTTGTCAAGATCTCAATATTTTTTCAATATGAGGTCTGCTCCAGTGTACTTTACATGACACTTTATAATTAGTGGTACTTGAGAATTTGGCAGTTTTAAAAATTCATACAACATTCTTAGTTACAATTTATAAATGATTTTAAAGTATAATTAACATTCATCTTTACAAGTTATATGCAAACAAATATGCAAATTCAGAAATAAATATGCAAACATATAAAATGTTTTTGAATTAAGTAGTCCTTAACATTTTTAATGAAATCAATATTTTATTCATATTTTGCACACAATTTTGAGTACTTACTGATTTGAGGGGGTCCATGGCATATAGGCTTTTGCATATTTCAACCTCTAACTACCAGCAACAGGAGAAAATGAGAATGAGTTCTTTTTTTTTTTTTTTTTTGGTGAAAACTGAAAGGATGATTTTGCAGACAAATCTAATATGTGCTGTTTAATTACTGGTGTAATTAAAATGGTCCTTTTGCTCCTTGAGCTCCTTTTTTTTTTTTAAGTGGGCCCCACACCCAGCATGGAACCCAATGTGGGGCTTGAACTCACGACCCTGAGGTCAAGACCAGTGGGAAATCAAGAGTTGGTTGCTTAACCAACTGAGCCACCCAGGCGCCATGCTCCTTGAACTCTTTAAAGTTACAAGGAACCTCTTGCTCCTTAGGTGACATAAAACCTGTTTGGATCTTGGGGAGATAAAATTGAAGACATCAACGAAGTACCCATTTAACTTCTTGAGTGGTGGTTAATGAAGACCAATAAAATGAATTTTTAACCATGGGTTCTTGATGTATTAAAGTCTGAAGGAGAGAATGCAAGGGTCAGTGTGAGATGAACACAGGATTATTGGAAAATGCACCTTCAGCCGAAAAGTCACGAAGCAAGAGTAGGGATTCAATAAGTTTACTTATGATTTTAAAGAAAATCTATTCAAAAGGTTAACTGACTCAAAATCTTTGTTTTCTCGTTCAACAAACAGTCATCTTTCAAGGCTTGGCTTCAGTTGTTGCTCTTTGAGGCAGATTTCTAACTACCAGGGCCTTCCTTCTCTGAATCCCCACTGCATTAATAAGTCCATTGGGCGAAGGTCTTTATACCCTCATTCTGGGCAAAGACTACATTCGGTGCTATTGGGGATACAAAGAAATAGAAGACTTAATCAATGGCACCACACAGCTTAGCTCTAAAATGTTCTTCAATTTGTACCGGTATCCATGCTTTATTATTATTTCTTAAGGGGCAAATTTCTTGAGGGAAAAGAGCATCATTTACAAGAAATGGTGAGAAGAATTTATTTTGAGTGGTGGCTCTGCTGAATTAGTGGTTGCTCACTGGAATGCTGTGTAAAGAGGGATTCTGAGGATGTGTTCTTAGTAGAACCTACACGGCCATGTTTTTTGTCATCCTTGCTCAACTCAATCTTTTTTTAGTAGTAGCATTTCTTTTATTAGAGAATGAGAGCTTTATGACCCATTTAATTTCCCTTTTTTAGCTGTTGGAAACTCAGGGGAAAGTTTTAATATCACTTTCTTTGTCTCTTTATTACTTGATTTTTTTCCTTTTATTTTGTGGACTACTTACTGTACTGTGATTTGTTTTAAAGAGCCAGTTGCTTTAAATCTTTTTAAAAGAGATAGATAATTACATATTCTTCTTTCTATAAACTTTATGGTGCCTAGCATAGGTCCAGGGCCCCAAGGAAGCATAGAATATATGCACTTTGATTGCACAGAGAACACCAACCTGATGCTCTCAAGGTCTCATATGGTAAATGCACAATGAAGCATAAATAAGTGAGTGAATGAATGAATGAATTCGGAGGGAATTCAAACCATGCGAAAGATCATGATGGGATGTGATTTGCCAAGGAAAGCATCAGACTGGAGATGAATCTTGGCTAATGCCTTTAAAAAAGGCACAGACTAAAGATTGGAATAGTAGGAAATAGCTTGGTGGGGAAAAAAGGTTTAGCAGGAATTGAAAATGACAGGAACCATAATGCAATAAGATTTGACTCTTCTACATGGGCCTATTTGCTTGGGTGGAACGCAAGACTGCAGAGATCAACACTTAAAAAGAGATTCATTCAGGACACATTCGTGTAGTCATCCAGATGGTATTTCCAGGGTGTTTTCAAGTTGTTTGTTGATGAAGGTGATCCTGCTACCTACATTTATTTCAAATTCAGAAACAAAAGATACAAGATGTGATGATTTGAACTTGCTGATTTAAGGTAAAATAATTCATTCGCATGCATCCCAAATTAATCCCTTCATAGAATCAGAATAAGAAATTGGAATTCTGATTTGCTGCAGACTGCTCCATAATGTCTGTGGGGACTGGCTTTGTTTAGTTGTTGCGTACGAGAGTCTTAGGTAAACAACATATAGCTCTATCCTTGTACATCTGGGTAGGCTTCAACACATTTATTATGCAACGTAAACATGAAAAGCCAGATCTGCTGCACTTAGCAAAATAACTAAATTTCATTCAGTGTCAAACAAACCCCTACCACCTTCTTGTCAAGTAACCTTGGTCTTTAAAGACCATCCCTACACAATCAGTCACTTCCATATGCCTTTCATTCTTCCCTTATTCTAGGTTTTTTTCCTCAACGTTTTGTTTCTTTGGGCTGAATTTCATCTCAGTTGATTGCCCAATTCACTTTTCATTCAGTCATAATTGTTTTTTGAATTGTCTTAAATTCTCAAATGGATTATGACAATTTGAAAATTAACAATGGCGCCTTAATTGCATGGGGCTGTGTGATCCACAAAACCCTCTTGGCTGATGTTTTCCCCCCCACCTGTAATTTTTTTTTTTAACCAAATGTGAAAAGGTAGAAGCACACACACAAGCAGAAAATACACATGGTTTTGATTTACAAAAATGCTTGGTTTTCCAATATTTGGAAATCAACCACAGATACCTGTAAAACTATTTTAATACAGAAATGAATTTTAAAGAGAATTCAATCAGGCTTTCTTTCATTCAAACTCAGTTTCTTTCTCTTGTCGAAGTGGGAACATACACAAGCAGGACAACATTTTCCGTGTGTTTATGGAAATTAAAATTCAGAAAAATATCATTATTCTTCAATTATCTGACTTCATCTGGGCTCTCAGTGCAACTTGGCAATCCTTTTACTTGTCCCAGGTTGGCTTCCTCAAATTCCTTGTGAGGCAGCTGTTCCCAACCTTTCAACTTGTGCCATTCTTCTCATTCTCAGCCTTTAGCCTTGGTTCATAATTTACAGAGAATATAGTGGTTTCTGAACAGTCCCCTTAGACTTTCCTTGCTTCTACCTGCAGACTCACCTACAGAAGCAAACAGATTTTAACCTGTCTCTTTCTCAGTCTTAAAGGCAGAGGGTTTTTACCTTCATTCTAATGTTAACCTTTGGGGTTCATTGCCTTCCATCCCCTCTGGCCTCTCCTTTCCAGGTCAAGCTCCTTCTTCCTCCCCCCCCCCCGGCTCCCTCTCTTCAGCCTAAAGACATAATCACCATCTACTACTACCTTAACCTCTCCCCACCTCCCTTCTTGTCTTAGCCACAACTGGCCCTCTGTGTCCAGCCAACTCTATTTCCCACCTGCAACATCCCTCCCATTCACTGGGCATTGGGGATGAGGAGAAAAGGCCACACCTAATCTCAAGTAATCACCTGGGAGTTCTTGCCCACTCATTCTCCTCTCCTAGCTCATCATCCCTGTTTTCTATTTCCTTGTTTTTAACACTTAAGGGAGCTGTTTCTGGATCCTCAATGTTTAGTCTTGTATGTTTCCCTAGTTGTAGCTTCCATGTATCTTCTCATTTATCTTGGATCTAATCATACCTGGTGGGCCCAAGTTTGGCCTTTTCTACCAAAAAAGGGGGTTTCAGAGATTCTCCTGAACTCTGAAGCACTTGGAAAACTGTTTCTACTTCCTTAGATCCCTTAGAATCTAAGGAATCCCTTAGATTCCTTTTCATCCCATTGAACCAATGGGATGGTCTTGCTAAAATTACTGATGGCTTCTCTATTGCTAGATCCAATGTCCCATTTCCAATTTTCAACATTTTCTCTCCTTTCCTTTCCCTTCCTTTCTTCCTTCTCCTTCCATCCTTCCTTCCTTCCCTCCTTTCTTTCTCTCTCTTTTCTTTCTTTTCTCTCTCTTTTCTCTCTCTCTTTCTTTCTTTTGTAATATCTACACCCAATATGGGGCCCAAACTCATGAGCCTAAGGTCAAGAGTTGTGTGTTCTTCTGACTGAGTCAGCCAGGCACCCCAACATTTTCTCAGCTTTTAACACTGTTGACATTTTTGACTTCTTGATGCTTCTTCCATTGGCTTCCAGAACACCAATCAGTATACAGATCTTTACTGAATGCCTACTGTTTGATTTTTGGGATACGAAAGAGAGTAATACATGGTGTCTGCCTCCAAGGACATTACAATGTAGAGGAGAAGAATGACAGGTAGATAGGCAAGTACAAATCAGGAAATAAAATCTGTGCATTGAAGAATAACTCATTCTTGGGCCCAAAGGGCCAAAGAGGACTTCACTTATTTCTGAACTGAGATTTGAGGGATGGTTAGGAGCTACCTAGGTAGGATGGGGCCAAGGATAAGGGTCTCCAGGTCCAAAGGAGAGAGAACATGGATGTTCAGATAACTTCAATATGTTTAGTGCAATTGGAGCAGAAAGTTTGGTGAGTGTGTTGTAAGAAATAGAGCTGAACAGGACAGGAGCCAGGTCATAGAAGGCCATGCCAGCCATTTTAAAGAGTTTGGAAATTATGTAAAGATGATGAGAGGCTATTGAAAAATATTACACGGAAGAGTGCCATGATCTGAAGCACATTTTACTTTATTTATTTATTTATTTATTTTTAAAGATTTTATTTATTTATTTGTCATAGAGAGAGGAGCAGGGGGAGTGGCAGGAAGAGGGAGAAACAGGCTCCCTGCTAAGAAAGGAGCCAGATGAGAGGCTTAATCGCAGGACTCTGGGATCATGACCTGAGCTGAAGGCAGATGCTTAACTGACTGAGCCACCCAGGCAACCCCTGAGTCATATTTTAGAAGGATCACTCTGGCTCCTGAGTAGATAAAGAGTAGAGTGGTGGAGGAGGGATGACAGAAGGCTGAATAGCAGGCTGTGACGGAAATCTAGCTCAGATGCTCCTGGCCTGATACAGGCAAGCAGTCACAAGGACAGCAAAAGGTAGAAAGATGTGATGGATTTTAATGTTGTTAAGGAAAAATAATGGAAAAAGCTTGATAATTGATTGAATTATCCTCTGTAATTGTCTTCTGTTCCTTGCTATGTCACCGTGGTGTTTTTACCTATTGACACTATAGCATTTCTCACTTTTAATTTTATTTTTCTATCACCAATCTTTGACTAGGACTCTGTATGATTAATCTAAATTCCCATTGCACAGCATGATGCCTTGCGGCTAGCAAGTAAAAAACAAATGCTGTTTAAGTGACTCCCTTTCCCTACTTAATGTTCTCTTAATTTTAGCCTACGCACCAGATTATCATCCTACTCTTGTCACCTTCCTGCACCTGATAGAACCATACAGGAGACCGCTTCACCTATTTTAAGGTTTAAAAGTTGCAAATCAAATTTCTCTTCCATTGAAACTCTTTAAAAATGTTTACTTTTAATAATATGAAGGCAAATACCCTATCATCCCTTCACTTGCTTACTATTGCTGACGTAAAAACTGCCACAAACACAGAGGCATAAAACTGCACATATTTATTACCTCTGTAGATTTAAAGTCCACGTAGGCTCAACTGGGTTTTATGCTCAGGGTATTACAAAACTGAAATCAAGACGTCAGCTGAGCTGGGCTTCTATATGGGCACTCTGGAAAGTATTCACTTCTGAGTGCTTTGGGTTGACAGCCAACTTCAGTTCCTTGCAGCTGTAGGACTGAGGTCCTGGGTTCCTTGCTGGCCGTCTGCTGGGGGTTGCTATGGCTGCTGAAGGCCACCTCCTTCCCTTTCCATAGGGCCTTTCCACCTTCAAACCAGCAATGCCAGTAGTGGTGAATCAAGTCCTTCTTATTTTTTTTTCTCTCCAGCTTTATTGAGGTATAGTTGACAAATAAAATGGCAAGATATTTACGATGTGATGATTTTATATACATATAAATATATATTGATATAGTATACATTTTAATATTTGTAATATATTTCAATTGGTTT
This sequence comes from Mellivora capensis, assembly GCA_004024625.1. Taxonomy (NCBI): domain Eukaryota; kingdom Metazoa; phylum Chordata; class Mammalia; order Carnivora; family Mustelidae; genus Mellivora; species Mellivora capensis. Next base: position 56,597 of record PISX010003429.1, on the reverse strand, counting down.
TTAATCTCTATATTTTTATTGTTAATACATTTTATATGTTTGTATATTTTATGTCTATATGATTTTACATTTGTATACATAATATATAAAAAATATATATTGTGAGGGAATTCTTCCCATTGGGTTAATGAACACATCTATCACATCAGTTGTTTTTTTTTTGTATAAGCATTTAAGTTCTATTCTCTCGGCAAATTTCAATTATATAATACAGTGTTATCAGCTATAGTCACCATGTTATACATTAGATCCTCAGACCTTTTTATTTTCTTTCTTTTTTTTAAAATTTATTTATTTGTCAGAGTGAGAGGGAGAGAGAGCAAGTGAGCACAGGCAGACAGAGTGGCAGGCAGAGGCAGAGGGAGAAGCAGGCTCCCTGCTGAGCAAGGAGCCCGATGCGGGACTCGATCCCAGGACGCTGAGATCATGACCTGAGCCGAAGGCAGCTGCTTAACCAACTGAGCCACCCAGGCGTCCCACCTTTTCATTTTCTAACTGAAAGTTTAGAGCCTTTCACTAGCTTCTCCCTTTTTGCCCTATTACTGACCCTCCCCAGCTCCTAACAAGTACTTTTCTTACTCTGGGTTTCTAAGACTTTATTTATTTATTTATTTATTATTTAAGTTTCCACGTATAAGTGATACTATGCAGTGCTTATCTTCCTCTGTCTGGCTTATTTCACATAGCATAATGCCCTCCAGGTTCATCCATGTTGTCAAAAATGAAAAGATTCCTGTCTTTTTTCTTCATAGTCCATTGTATATTTGCACCACATTTTCTTCACCTGTCTACGTGTTGATGGACCCTTAGGTTGTTTTCCTACCTAGTTAAGTTCTTTTCAGGTTTTGAATTTCTCTGACTTACCCTTCCATCCCTGCTCTCAGCCTCTTAGGACTCATCTGATTATGTTGGGCCCACCTGGATAATACAGGATAATCTCCTTACTTTAAGTACATCTTAAATACTGGGGGACTTGCTGGGGACTAAGGAGGGGAATCTTTGGGTGGTCATTTTAGAAAGTCTGTCTACTACATCATTATTTTTAATTGGAAAAAATTATAAATAGAAACCACTATAATGTCATATGTAAACTAATCGGTAGTGTTAGGCATATCTTTATCTGGGTAAGTGTCCCATCTCTTTTAATATGTATTATTTGTTACCAACTGAGATTATAGATTTACCTTTTTAATCTTTCCGCTCTTCCATCCAAAAATACTGTGTTAAAAAGGGCGAAGGATCATATCTCCAGTAGCCAAGATGCCTGGATAGGAATGTCCCAATCATGAAGAAAATCTGATTTTGTGACCTGGAACATTTTGATAAGATATTTAGCTATGGGGAAGGGGAAGGGAGGCAGGCAATGTGAGCCTGCTGTAATCATACCAATTACATGATTTTGTTTTCTTTTTTTTGTTTCCTTTTTTTCTCTAAGATTTTACCTATTTATTTGAGAGACAGACTGATTGAAAAATAGAGAGAGAGAAAGCAGGCACAAAAGCTGAGGGAGCGGGACGCTCAACTCAGCTCAGTTGGTTAAGGAGCTGCCTTCGGCTCAGGTCATGATCCCAGCATCCTGGGATCGAGTCCCACATCGGGCTCCTTGCTTGGTGGGGAACCTGCCACTCTGTCTGCCTATGCTCGCTCATTCTCCCTCTCTCTCTGACAAATAAATATATAAAATCTTTAAAAAAAAATCTGAGGGAGAGGGAGAAACAGGTTTCCCACTAAGCAAGGAGCCCGACCTGGGGCTCGATCTAAGGACCCTGGGATCATGACCCAAGCTGAAGGCAGATAGATGCTTAACTGACTGAGCCACCCAGGTGCCCTTGCATGATTTTGTTTTCATGAAGGATGAAGAATCATGGCTTTTTTGATAATCAAAATTCCCTGACAACCCTCATATTCAGATACAACTTTTCATTTATTAAGTAAGCATTAAATGAGCATCTACTTAAATGAACATCTACCAGGTTCTTGGGCACTGCTCCATGCACCAGGCATGGAGTGGTATACAAGGCATGCCAGATTCCTGTCTTCTCAGAACTTCTTCTTATTGCCCTATACTTTGGTGAACCAAGGAGAAAAATGGCAAATATAGGAGAGACAGGGTATAGTCATCTCTTCTCATGTGGATCAATGTGCTTAGAGAGCTTCCCACACCAAGCTTCCTTTTTTCTTGAAAGGCAGCCTTGGATTCTGGAGGGCGCAAGGAGAGATTCCAAAAAAGAGTTGGTCTTTATCAGTTTGACTCATCCAGGAGAGAGGTCTACAGAGGTAGATGGGTTGGAAAATTATTCTAATTAAGCACTAGCAACTTTTCATTTGTCAAAAGGTTTGGCCTAAATAAAGGGGGAAATCACAAACAATAGACTCAGGAGAAAGTTTCAGGGATGACTTTAAATATTCAGCTGGTGGAGATCCATTTGGTTGTACAGCATACTGGAAACATAGCTGGTGGCACGATAAATAGTTAATAGTGCTTTGCTTTTGTATTATCACCCCGTTTGGTGTAACTGAGGCCCCTAATGAGTTCCCAAACAATATCAAGGTGTGAATTCAAATTGCCAATCTTGAAAAATCGGTTTGACTATCAAATAAAGCAAATTCTTGAATTTGTCTTTCTTTGCTACAAAGCAAAGAACACTAATGCCATTGAGCTTGTTTGAGAATAAAGATGAGGAAATTTTCTAGTCATTAGATACAGCACTAGCAAATGAAAACAATGCTTGAGAGGCCATTTATTACCAATTCAATTCAGCCTTATTTGTGGATATAAACATGTAGTAAGTGTTTCTCCATTTCCTCTTCTCCTCCATTTTTTCTTTTCTTTTCTTTTTTTTTTGGAAAAACAAAAGCAAAAAACAAAGAAACCCCCGACAGTACTGTTATAGGGAGTAGAAAACATTTGTAGCCATGAAGATACTGAGAAAAGGCAGCAGATAAATTTGTATTCATGAAACCAGTAATCTTTCTGATGACTGTAGGAAAGGGCAGACAGAAGTAAAGCATGGTGTCCTTTTCCAGTATGATTTGGCCCTGGGTCCATATTACTTCTGGATAATAATAAGCACAAACCTGGAATCCAGTTTTCTTTTTTTTTTTCTCCAAAGATTTTATTTATTTATTTGTTAGAGAGAGAAAAAGAGAGAGAGAGAGAGAGAAGCAGAGAGAGAAGCAGGCTCCCTGCTGAGCAAGGACCCTGATGTGGGACTTGATCCCAGGACCCAGGGATCTTGACCTGAGCCAAAGTCAGAGGCTCAACTGACTGAGCCACCCAGGTGTCCTATGGAATCTAGTTTTCATGCAAGAAGAACACTATGCCACTTCTGCCTTGAGTCATTTGCTGTATGAACTTGGGCAAGTTTCTTATGTTTTTTGAACACTTAATTTAAAAAAAAACGATTTTCACAACTAAGTAATAAAACCCTTTTCTTAGAATTGTTACACATATGAAATCATTTGTCAAATACCTAGTACATTATTTGGCTCATGGTCTGTGCTTCATAAATGGAAGCTATCATTGCTATTATTATTGCTTTTTTATAGAATAGCATTTCTATGTACTTCTCAAACTCTCCCCCAAAACTTGAAACGCTTTGATGCATATACTATTAACTTCAAAGCATAGATTGAGAAATTGGCAAAAATCTGCAGAACATCGTTCCTAAGCCACAGAGGTAAGAAAATGCCAGGTGTTGTCTCCTTAATCTGTACTTGCAATGCCCTGAGAAATTCTGAGATGGCTTTACTGCTAAGTCTTGCACTCATATCTGACATTCTGTTGATATCAATGGGGATTTTACTCACGTAAAAGGCCCTGGATCAGGTTCCCAGACAGAAAGCAATGTAAAGGTGCCCAAGAATCAAGATGTGTCAAATAAGTGCCCCCCCCCCGCCCAAGCAAACGCCTCTGGGTACCCATTTGGGGCAATGAACAGAATGCATTTGGCGGTGTGAGTTCAACTGGATGTATAAAAGAGATTTCCAAACTATTTGTTTTCACATATAAAATGCCAGTGAAAGAGAAAAGAGGGGGCTGGTAGTCTCATGGTTGGATAATTGTGTAATATTGTATAATGAGGCTGGGCCATCTGATGTTCAAGGTATGTCTGCTACCCGGAGGCAGCACTTTGGCAGGGAAATTGACCCTTCTTTGACCAACCTTCTGAGCATTGGCTTAAACAAAGCCAGTTCTGTGACTCATGACCCCATTGTGGAGTAAATAGCCATTGTAGACTGCCATGTATATAGGTATAAACATTTCTGGAGGAAATTTCATTTAGCAAACTGTAAAAAAAACCTGTCCTCGGAATATGTCTTGTAAACTAAACTTAAGACTGTCTGAAATATATTAATTCAATATCTCTTGATTGGTCTTTAAAAAAACTGTTTAAAATCAATGTCCTTTTATTTTTATTTTAGTATTTAATTTCATTTGCATATGACTAAATCTGGTTTTTTTGGGTACATTTAATTCGCTAGAGTTTGGCCCCCAACACAAAAAGAACGGCATTCCCTGAGCTAGGGTTGCCAACTCCGGCAAGCAGTGTCTCAAGTAAATTTGATCTCTGTACTTTTTAAACTTCTCAGATGTGATCACTGACATTTGGCCTGATGAAGGAAACCCTGGGGACTGGAAAAACCCGGAGCTCGCTACTGTACTGACATGCAAAATGTCTTATAATCTGTCTTTATCTTTTATGGCTGCAGTGGTCTGGATAAATTAGACCAAATTGGGCTAAATACTGTCCTTGGCTACACTCACGTAGCTGTTTTCAAAAGCTAATAGGAACTGTGTGTGCACATCCAAGGACAGAATTTGGCCCCTTTTGTCTTTGCACAAACAGTTGCTTTAGTTGAGATGATTATTACTGAGTGACTGTTTTATAAGCAGTGTTTTTGCCCGGTTTAAATCTCTTTTCACTTTATTCTTCACAGTCGAGACATTTATGAATATGAAAACATGTAACTCAAAATCTTCTGTTTCCAGAAAAATAAAAATCTCCCCAATAAAACCTCTGGGTATTTGCAAATGAACTGAGACAGAGGTAAAGCAAGTCTTCAGAAACGGTGGCAAACATGGGAGTAACACTGGGGAGAAGGGTTCATGCTCATTAATGATAGCAATCTGATTAAAATGGTTATTGATCCTTGGTCTCTCAAAAGGGCAATCTGTCATTAAATAATATTTTCAAGGAAAATACAGACCAACAAATACATTTATTTATTCGGATGCAAGAAAAACCCCAAATTAATCTTCAATACACCTCTTTCCTTCTCCCTCAAAAATATATTACAAAAATCTTAGCTTTTTTTCCAAAGGCCAAACCTTTTGAAAAAGAAGAGCACTGGTCTGGTAGAAAAGTTTTTATTACCGCATATTGCAACCTTGAGTCATCGTTGAATTTCCTTCTAGAAAATCACACATAGAACCAGGCAGGGCCTTAAGGTTTTGGAGGGGACTTCTTGCATAAATCAATATAAGATATAAATACTATGAGAGATATCCTAGAATTTTTTGACTCTTTGAGGCACTTGTAAGGATTTGCTCATTTCTTTTGTGCTTTGAGGAAATCTCTTTTTTTATGGTTTCTTTTTGCCCTTTCTCTGAAATGATCAATTTAAGAATGTATTTAGTTATACATTAGAACAGAACTTTCAAAACTCATGGTTATATACACTATCCATGCATTTACAATGGCAGGTTAAATATTTTCATTTTATGCAGTTAATAATTTATGTAAAAATAATCCCACTGATTTCTTTCAGTGGTTGATAATTTATCTAAAATAGTGGATTTTTTTCTTTTTCTTTTTCTTTTCTTTCTTTTTTTTTTTTTTACTACCTGCCAATGTGAACAGATTCCAGGTCTTTGAGACCCATCTTATCGCTGCTTGAAACATTTTGAATACCAACTCCAAAAACTCGACATTAATAAAACATTAAAGTTCCAACTTAAGCCCATAAAAGTCAAGAAATCCAGAGTTAAGGTCGACCCAGCTCTCTTAACTCTGTTCTCCTGCATGTATGCATGGGTGATGGGACAGCAGGGCAGGTTGTTGCTTAAATCAGTCTTCCTGCATAATCGGAAAATGTAATTGAATTAGTGTATAAAGTATTTACATACCCTGCAGTGGAGAGCCCCACACACTATATTATCCACATCCCCTCTCAGGGTTCTCATTTTAACTCCTCACTGCAGTGTTCCTGCGAGGCTTCCTCCAACATGCAGAAATTGGACTTGCAAATACAATTTCCCTTCTTTTACGAGGCTTCAAAATGAGTGATGCCCACTCAGCTTTCCTAGTTGCCTTTCAGCTTCTGGCCAGACAGATAGAGTTTAGGTAACATTCTTCCTTTTGGCTAACATCCTCAGGGGTTGCTAGGTATTAGACGATTCCATTCTGTGGCTAAGGATTATTTTATGTTCCAATTCAACCAAGTGCAAAACAGTTGCCATATTAATATGAACACAAGAAACATTAGATGGAGTTTAGGAATATCTAGTTGTAGAGCAGTTTTTTTTTGTTTTGTTTTGTTTGTTTTTTGGCAGGGGTGGGGGTGGGGAGGTTAAGGTCTTTTCCCACAGAGACCTTGTTTGCCACTTAATTGTTACTTAAACTTTCCAAACCTCCTTCTTCTCCTCTGTGAAAC